>JAUNZO010005007.1:0-91035 GCA_031894775.1 Chloris gayana
ACTGGAAGAACATATGCGATTTTGTACCATTCTATTTGTGCGGCCATTTCAACTCTTCAAGTTCATGCTTTGAACTTTGAACCAAAAGCTATATATTTTCATTTCACCGATTGAAACTTCACATGGAATAGCAGACCTAGTCATTTGACTCAAAATAGCGACGATTTTTTAAAAGTCCACCAAACCGCCAACACGGTTCTGATTTCTCCATGTCCAATGCTGCTTCAGCACATCGGCCGCCACCACCAAAACTCGCCAAACTATTGCTGCCACCGACATCAACCACCGTGAAAGCCGCTACCACCATCGAGAGCCACTAGCGCCAGTCCCATCGCCGAAACCGACGACAGGGCCAGGCCAATGTCCCGCATCCTTGGTCGTAGCTCGACAATGCTGGCCTAACTTCTGCTGCCAGAGACCTCACCCACAACCACCTCTTCACGCCACGCCGGACTCGACGACGCTCCGGTCGATTGACAGCCGAAGGCAGCCCGGGAACACCAGATGTGGGCGACCTAACCTCGGATCTCGCTGTTGAGGGGCCACGCTAGGCTCTCAACGAAGCTCTTCGCCGCCGCCACCTCAATGATAGCGCACCGCCGCCGACCCCACGCGTCGAGTCTATGGGAGCGCTGCCCTTCGCTGCCTCCAGATTCGACCGCTGGAGGCCGACGGGGAGGCCCGCCCGCGCCGTGGCAACGCCGGGCCCCGACAGCTGGTGAGGAGCACTATGGGGGAGAGAGTACCCTACCGCCGCCGTTCTCGCACCCACACGCAAAGGCTACGCGGCGCTCAAGCCATGGCGAGGCCGGGGAGGGAAGGAGAAGGGTGGCGCGGGGCTCATGTTTTCTCAGTCTGACTTTACAGAAAGGCTAGCATGTCGACGAATATGGATGCGTATGGGACTTGCATGAATATAGGAGCGCATGCATGATAATGAACAATAATTGTGAAAGCTTCCTCGAAAATGCTTCAACCAACCTACAGGGTTGGCTCCCACATGATTAATTTATTCTGGTCGTCATGCATTAGAAGTAACGTGTTCTCTTGTTAACAACGGTAGCTAGCTAACTGCTCATGTGGAAACTATATTCTGCGTAATTAGGCAGCTCAAATTAGAATTACCCAATGTCAACATATCAGAGAGGAGGTAATCATTGTGTCACTATCTAGTAACGTTGTGACAATGTAATGACATTGGTGTAATTACTTTACGACATTTTTTTGTAAAAGAGAAATGCCTAGAATGTTACATTGGTAGCGACATCGCATCCTAAGAATTGATTCCAAGGATAACCGTGGTGGTGTGATCTTCGTTTTAACATTATGAAGCGGATAATTTGAACGCCCCAGGCTTAACTGCTGCTGCATCGTTCACCGTTGGCCACGCATTCTTGGATCTCTGTGACGACGGTGGCCATGGAAGGCCGGGAGGTGGGTTTGGGCTTCAAGCAGCGCAGCGCTATCGTCGCGAGCTTCAAGCAGAGAAAACCAAATGAATTGCCGCCGGTTAGTATCGTCTTAGATTAGGAGCCGTACGGGAAGGAAAGCTTACGGTGAGAGGAAAAAAAAAGCACAATTGTGATGTGTAATGGCCGGGCAGAGACTGACCTTCCGAGCTCCGGCACGGGGGTACCGCCTATTGAGCTTTGGATCAAATCTTACACATGCCAAGTTGAAGTTGTACTCATCCGCCCTGTTCCCTGTCAGGAGCTCGAGAAGAACGACACCGAAGCAGAAGACATCGCTCTTGTGAGTCACTTGACCCGTCAGGCAGAACCTGTCAAACCCACAGACAACAACAACAACAACGAACCTCTGTCAGAAACCGAGCGACCGGTGTTCCACGCATGGATCAAGCAGGAGATGAGCTGTGACGAGGCACGTACTCCGGCGAGCAGTACCCGCGTGAAGCGCGCGTGAATTGTAAACAGTAATTGCTCTCCACATCTTTGTCCGGCAGCTGCTTGAACATGTCGTAGTCGGCGATCTTGGCCCTGAAGCCCTGGAACAGCAGCACGTTGGTGGAGCGCACGCCGTGGTGTATCAGCCCCGCCTCGTGCAGGTACGCCAGCCCCTTTGCCGCGTCGAGCGCGATCTGCACGCGCTGCGCCCAGCTCAGCGTTCCCGTCACCGGCGAGACGCGGCCAGCTCCGGCCGGCATCCTCTGCGGCGCCTCCCCTCTGGGTCCTGTGTGTGCGAGTGGGAACGGCTCAATTCTGTTTGAGAACTCTTATTTCATAATTTAGCTCAGTTGTGCAATCGAGTAGATTACTGTACCGTGCAGGGCGTCGTGGAGGGTGCCCAGGGGGCGAACTCGTAGATCAGCACGCGGAGGTCGGCGGTGATGTGGTACCCGAGGAGCCTGACAAGGTTCTCGTGCCGGAGCCTCGACGCGATCGATACCTGGCAGACGAGGAACGCGGCATCCCACGCCCTCCAGCGTTCGGGCGAGGGCTCCTTGAGACTCTTGGCAGCGACGGTCGTGCCGCTCGGCAGCGACAACTTGTACACCTTGGCGTAGCGCCCCTTGCCGATGAGCGCCTTTTCCGGCAACGAGCGCGCGGATTTCTTGAGATCGCGCAGCGTCACCTCCGGGACGGTGACGGCGGCCGCCTCCATGTCCGTGCGGCTGTTGCCTGGCATAAAACCCAAGCCTGATGAACAAGTAGTTTCTTGGCTGATCAAACATAAACAAGTAGCTTCTTGGCCTGGCAAAACCCAAGCCTTTGATGATGATGAGAGCAGACTCTAGAACGTGGTGAGTCAAATAAATCGCCAAGGATGAGCAAGTAGTTTCTTGGCTGATCGAACATAAACAACATGAACTGGATCAGAAAACGTACCTTCAAGTGTGCCAGAACCATGAACCAGAGAAGCAGCGGACGTGTTGTTCTTTGATAGGCGGAGGTAGGCGAGGGCGCCACCACCATCGCCTAGCAAAGCCGACAGCCACCCCATCGCTGGTAGATCAGGATCCAGGAATCAGTTTGAGAAGGCAGGGAGAGATTTTTTAGATAATGGCAGGAGAGAGATAACTATGAGGAACCGAAAAGAACTGTGGAGTCGTACAAGCCACTCGTCATTCTCCCGTGGCCATTGGCCACATATATAGACAGAGCTGACGATCGCATATGCAAAGCCGTGATTGCGCGTAATAACTTGATGTCGATGTTAGCAAGTTTCCCGGAGCTCTCCTACTTGCCCATTTCGGCAAGGACGTCTCTTGCAAGCGTCCTCGTGGCCACTGCCCGAATCAGCTCCGGCCGGGGACTATAGCTGGCATCCATGTGAAGTTTGCGCGACGACAGCGACTCGTGCTATACTCTTCACACTATTCTGGTTTCGCGTTCCGTGAACGCTGTTGCCATGCACCAAGTTTTTCCTTGATAAGTATCTCCTTGCTATTGAGCTACATTTCAACCATTGGTTTTAAACTGTAGCCGCGCCGGCCACCAAATTTCAAGTACAAATATAAATCTTTTCCTTGCCTTTTGTGTCTTGTTGCGTACGATTCTTCTTCACTGTTGTTACAACACTTTTACCATAATTTGTTCAAAAATAAAACGCTCTATGCATATGCGAGCTGCGATTGCGCGTACTGACTAGTCGCTCACCGTATTAGTAGCCAACTTCCCATAGATAGCCTTTTTATCTGTTTCGGCAAGAGTCCACACACTTCGTCGTTAGCCATTGCCTAGACGAGTGCGGTGTCACTCAGCCCTCACAGTCGTCTCTGGCAGTGTCAGACACTCAGACGACTAGCCAACCACCATCATCATGGCAAATCCACGCATTGGACTACCTGGCTTGCCGCAAAAGCGCGTCCAGGTACATCAAGACCAAGGAGCAGAGTGGACGGTCAACAGAGATTCATTCTTCGTGTTAAAGCTCTTATATGCTGTCCATCTTCTCGGGTCAGTTCGATGGACACAATTCGACACGCCATTGATATGCACCAAGGTTTCCAGCCAGCACAGTTGGGTCAGTACTCCGATGGTCACCACTTGTTCTCAAGCTAGTACAAGCTTCAAGCGTTGATGTTATAGATTGTAGCCTGACAAAATTCAAGTAGCACTTCTTTGCCAGGGACAATCGAGCTGTAATGTTCTTCAACACTAACACAACGGATGGTGTCGTCACTTACAATGTGTGGGAGTTTTCAGCACTTGGTACACCTTTTTTTTTTTTATGGTTTGGACGCCCCTAGTTTATAATCTGTGTTTTAAGATATTCTCAAGGCACTGTCTAAGAATTCTGACCACAGTTAACTTGGTCACAAAACGAGTGATCACAATAAGATCAACTAGTGGCCTCTTTTTCTAATTCTTCTACTATTAGCACGCAGTAACATTCGCTGAAGTTCCGGATAAACTCACTTGTAACGAAAACTATAGATTCAGGAGCTAAAATCATGAGGATATCGGAGTTGTTGCATTCCCACAACTTCTTGAGAAAGGTAGTTTTTCTCTGAATTTTCCGACATTGGGCCTGTTCGTTTCCCCTATCTAATTTTTAGAGAGGTCAAATCAAAGAGAATTTTATCATTTTGGAGTACTAAATAAAGTCTAATCTCGAAACTAATTGCAGACCCCCTATCTAATTCACGAGACGAATCCAACGAGGATAATTATAGTGTTATTAGAAGATGTTTACTGTAGCATCACTGTAGCAAACATAGATTAATTAGGATCATTAGATTCGTCTCGCAAATTAGAGGGGGTCGCGACATAGGTTTTGTTATTAAATTAATAAAATTACTACTAAATAGTAAGATTCTCTTTGATGTGACAGTATCTAAATTTTAGAGGGTGGAAACGAACGGGCCCATAGTAAAGTCTTTTTTTAGGATATAGGAGGAAAAGATCCAAACACAAAAGTGTACGAGTAAAATAAAATAGAACACAAATGAAACAAGATTGCTACTGCACAATACTAAGCTTAAAAAAGATTCATTCATTCTTATTGATTGGGATTAATTTATGTTTATCATGTTAATAAAATGATATTGTTCACACTGATAAATGTCACAAAGAGAGAAAAATTGTATCCATAGTTAAACATCGTTGCCATCCCCACCATGGCCACTGCCCCTGCATTCTTCCGCGCCGGGCAGGCATTCTTGGATCTCTCGCACGACTATCGCCATGGAAGGCCGGGAGGCGGGTTTCAGCTTCAAGCATGCCCGTGCTACCATCGCGAGCTTCAGGCAGGAAAAAAAAACGACCGTTAATTTAGACATTGGAGCCATATGTCCCAGAGAACATGCAAGGCCTTCAAGGAGCGCGAAAAAAAATTAAAAGTTGAGGCGTTAAAAGCAGAGAGAGACTGACCCTGCGAGCTCCGGCAAGCGGGTACTGCCTGCCAAGCTTCGGATCGAACGTTACACTTGCCCTGTCTTCAACTACCGACTTCGTCTTGTCCTCGCCCGCCTTGCTCCCCATGAGGAGCTCGAGAAGAACAACTCCGAAGCTGAACACATCGTTTCCCTGAATCACTTTTCCAGTGAAACAGAACCTGTTACCCACACAAAAAGAATCTATCAGGAACCGATCCACTGCGCTGCTCCACGCATACATACATGAATCAAGTAGGAGACGTACTCCGGCGCCATGTAGTCTATTGAGGCACCCAGGACCGCGACCTTGTCGTTGTTGTCTTGCAGCTGCCTGAACATGTCGTAGTCGGCGATCTTGGCCCTGAAGCCATGGAAGAGCAGCACGTTGGTGGAGCGCACGTCGCGGTGTATCAGCCCCGCGTCGTGCAGGTAGGCCAGCCCTTTGGCCGCGTCGAGCGCGATCAGCACGCGCTGCGCCCAGCTCAGCACTCCGGCCTGCCGCAGCCTCTGCGGTGCCTCCCCTCTCGGTCCTGTGTCAGTGTGTGCTTCAAAACGTTAATTTGGGTTTTGCATAATTTCGCTAGTAGAATTTTTTTCGAGTAGATTATTAATTATATTGTACCGTGCAGGGCGTCGTGAAGGGTGCCCAGGGGGCGAACTCGTAGATCAGCACGCGGAGGTCGGCGGTGATGTTGTAACCGAGGAGTCTGACGAGGTTCTCGTGCTGCAGCCTCGACGCAATGGAGAGCTGCCTCATGAGGAGCGCGATGGCGGACGCGTCCCAGCGTCGGGCCGTGTTCGGCATGAGACTCTTGGCGGCCACGGTCAAGCCGTTCGGCAACGGCAGCTTGTACACCATGATACAGCGCCCTTTGCCGATCAGCATCTTGTCCGACAAGGAGCGCGTGGCCTTCTTCAGATGGCGCAGCGGCACACCCGGGATGGTGATGGCAGCTGCCTCCATGTCCGCGCTGCTGTTGTCTGGCAAAACGGACGCTTGATCGATAAGGGCAAACTCATGTAAAGGTGCGTTTGAGAGAAGACAGGAACATGGCCGATCAAGTAGAAATAAGTAACACGAAATGGAGTGGAGAATTTACCGAGAAGCGCATCAGGATGAGCCGGATCAGCAGCGGCCGGGTTGTTCTTTGACAGGCGGAGGTACCCCCGGGCGCCACCGTCGCCAAACAAAGCATTCATCATGGTCTCCGTCCACCCCATCACCAGATGGAGATCGAGGATGGGAATCAGATTAAGGAGGAGGTGGTATGGAACAAAGGACAGAGAAAGGCACTGAAACACAGGGAGACACGCGGGGAACTACAAGGCACTGGTAACTCTGTCTTTTTCCAGAGATTTATAGCAGACTCGCTCGCATCTGCAAGCTGCGCGTGTTGACTGGCCACCGTGCTAGCATGTTTCTCGGAGGTTGCCTACTTACCTCTTTCGGTAAGGGCCTCTCGTCCACGGTACTCATTAGGCACTGCCCAAACGAGCTTGTGCGCGCGGCATCATTTCCACCCACCCAACTTGACCACGACCTCCTCCTGGGACTAGCTGGGAGCTGGCATCCATGGTTCATGTCCGGTCAGCGAAAACCCGCGCTGGTACATCAATAAGACCAGTGGATCTGGCGGTCATCTACTTCTTTTATCATTTTTCTTGCTCTCCAGCTACCTTTCAAGCACCGGTTTTAAGATTTAGGAGTTTTTTGGTTCACAATATTGGCCGGTATTTTAAGAGTTTTTTTTTTTAATTTTACCAATAATTAACAAATTTATTTTTTCATGAAATATAATTTTGATATATGAACAATAACTTTATTGTAAGAACAATACTTAACACATTATTAACATCAAAGATTAATTAGACTACTGATTTTCTTTTATATTATCATGAAAATAAAAATTAATCATGATAAATGTATCGCTTTGACAATACTATCCTCAGCATGGTTAAATGTTGGCCAATAGTTGTGTATTTCACTACTACAAAATCACACTCGTAGCGGCGGGTATGGTCACCCGCCGTTACGAGTGTGTATCAACAAGGGCTGTAGTGGCGGGTATCGGGATCCTAAGACCACCCGCCACTACAGCCGAAATATCTAAACAAAAAAGTGGGCCCTTCTCGACCTCGGGCCCCTGGGAGACGGCGCCGCGGTCGGATCCGCCATCGCCGGGAGCCGCTGCAGGCCGCCGCCGGGTGGGGGCGCAGATGGATCCGCCGGCGGGTAGGGTGCACCGTCCGATCTGCTTCCGCCGTGAGGCCGCCTACCCTCCTCCCGGTGGCGCCCGCTCGCGCCGAGGCCGGAAGTGGGGCGGCGGGTGGAGGAGGAGGCGCTGTCTCCCCCCCCGCGCCCGTAGGGAGGGAGAGGGAGGGGTGGAGGAGGAGGGCGGGGAGGAAAAGGGAGAGCGAGGGACCCGTCGCCCGTAGCTCGGTCCGAGTCCGAGGAGAAGGAGGAGCGTGACGAGCAGGGGGAAGAGTCCGAGTCCGAGACCGAGTTTGAGGAGGAGCGAGGAGAGGGCGAAGGAGGGGGAGGGGCAGGGAGGAGGAGGACGAGTTGCAGCGGGGGGAGGAGGGTGGGGCAGGGGGTTCCACTTCCTCTACTCCGTCGGTGTGGTTGAGAGATCCTTCGAGCTCCCGAAGCGACCGATACTTTTTGAGAGACGACCGCCGATTCGACCCGATCCTCCTAAGTAAGTAATTTTACATGCTATCACAACATGTTCATTCGGCTCATATATTTGCATAATGGAAAATACTAACTTTTTAATAACTTATGCAGGAGTTGGCTGATGGTAGGAGATCACAAACGCCATGTCAATGGCATCCTAGGTCTTTTGGTCGGGACCCACTATCCAATCAAAGTGACTTATAAAGGACATGAAGTGTTGGCCACCTCCTGGAAGCACTACTATTGTGGTCATGATGTATATGATCGGGACGGTAGAATATTTAATCATAAGGCGGAACGTGTGCTGAACGAGCTGTGGGTAAGCCTTCGTCGCACTACATGTGTCAATACTTATCTTATTCATTGGACATTCTTGAAATAATGATATTGTACATTGAATCTATTTGCATGATTTCTTCGGATGCTAGGAGGGATTTGATGTAACAACCCACAGCAATAAACTGCATTTCATGGCATTCATGAGCATGTCATCACATTTTTATTTGTGAAATCATTAAGCAATTGGTGTTAATTATAAGCACATAAAATATCAAAGTAACTAAAGATTAAATGAGGTGTTAAAAATAAATAAAATGAGAAGAAAATTCAGGTCTAACATTTTCTATGGCTTAACTATCATAAATAAGGATTTTTGAAAACGTCCTGAAAAGATTTTGGGTTATGAAAATATTTGTACGAATTAAGCAAAGTCTCTTTTATTAATTTATCTACGAATTTTTACTCCGAAAATGATTTGGAATCTTACCCAGGACTTAATAGGAAAAATGTCTAAAATCTTCTCAGCTACACCCCTGATTTTCTGCGGAATTTTTGGAGCCCCGAAAACCTATTTTTTAATTAGTCAAAAACCCGGGGGTTTTATGTAAAATGACCCGGCCCCCTGTGTCACTCTCTTTCTTCTCTCTCTCTCACCCGACTCAGCACCGCCCGCGGCTCACCGCCTCTCCGGCCGCGCAGCCACGCGGCCGCCACGCAGGTGCTTAGCCACCCACGCAGCTGCTCGCTTCCTTCACCGACTCCCGGCGGAGATAAAGCCCTAGGGTTGTTCTTATCTTCTCCTCTCTCTCAATTTCTCTCAAACGCCGGTGCCGCGCCCCTGCTCCACCGTCGCCGAGGCCATCCCGGCCATCTTCCGCCGCGCCCAACCCACCGCAGACTCCGCCCGAACCCCCTGCTCCTCTCTAAGCCACCGCTCACCCTCAAGCCTCTCTCGCCTACGGAGAATCGGACCAATTCCCGGAGGAGCTCCCCACGGGACCGTCATCGCCGCGACTCGCCATCCGTCCCCTCCGGTGAGCTAATTTTGGTCCATTTTCTTCCTAGAGGTGCGCAAGTGTATCCCCTACACCCGGTAACCTCACCGTCGCATGTGCCGTGCGGGAGCATCGGTATTTCGCCATCTTCTCCGGAGTTCTTCCCCGCCGCCGCCGCCCTTTCACGGTGAGCCCCTCTTCCCGAGCTTGCTCAAGCTTCCAGGGCCTCACGCCGAGCTTGTCCGGTGTACTCGTAGTAGCTCCCTGCACCGTTTTCCCTAATTTTGAGGCACTCTAGCGAGCCCCGCACCGTGCCGGAGCACCGCCGAGAACCCTACCTCGCCGCCGGCATCCTTCCCGGTCACCACTGCCACCGTGGACCCCACCACTAGATTGCTCATGTTGTACTCGAGTCTCCGAGCCCAAGAACCACCCGTCTCACCCCCTTCCCGCACTTCTCCGGCGGAGCGCCGCCCCACTCCGGCCGCTCGGCGCCATGGCTAGGCAGCCAAGCTCGAGCTGGGCCGCGCACTCGCCCTGTGGGCCGTCCCGCCCATGGGCCGGCTCTGTTTCGGCCCAAAAGTCTCTTTTCCCTATTTTACGAATTTATTCATTTTCAGAATTGGTTCCAAACTTTAAAAATTCGTAGAAAATTCAATAAAATTTGGAAAAATGTCAAACCAACTTTGTTAGACTCAGAAAAATGAGATCTATCCATTTGTGAAATAAAATAGTTATTTTGAATAAATTTATTATTAATTTGTAATTAATCACTTTCTTTGATTAAAGAAAGGTTATTATTTTATGCAAATAAAATGTTTAATTGTGAAAAATAATTTTTAGTAATAAAGGAGATACTGCAGACGAAATTAATAATGAAAGTTATTTTCCAAAATTAGACTTAAATTGAATTATTTTTATATGATCACAATGTATTAGTCTTTAATCACTTAAAGAGATTATTTAATTATTGCCTAATAAATCAGAATAATTCCTTAATTATTAAACTTAGGTAATTAGTGATCTTAATTAAGTAATTAAGGAACAAAGCTAATTAATAATGATCTTAATTAAACGTGTGTTAATCAGCATAATTAAATGTTAATTTCTGTTTAATGAACATACTTATCTTTAACTTGTTAATTAACCAAGGTAATTAAACATTAATCATTAATTATTATTGCAAGATTTCCTTAATGAACCATTGCATACTTTCATCATATGCATTCATGCATACATGATTGTGATTCGCGATGCATTGTCTGGTCGACTAGGTTCGAAGTGATCGAGTTTCCACCGAGGCGAGTCGGAGCCGGGATCTCGAAGTCGACCCAGCCGTCGAGGAAACTAACTTCAAACAAACTCAAGGCAAGCCCCGGTGCATCCCTCCTATGTTTTTAAATATTTTACTTTATCACATAGTACGGTTATGCTTGTGCATTAGGTGTTAGGGTTTGGATGACACCCTAGATGCATTATGGTAGGTTTACTGTCTGTTTATTCTATACTTGGTACAGGTAGCTCGATAGAGGCTAAGCTTAATTCATAGTGGCAGCGGTAGATGGTTAGGGCACTTAAAGCATGGAGGCTTTAAGAGTTTGTGTTGACACTAAAGATGATGAGAGTGTTAATGAAGTTGAGACCGGACGGGCCCCGTAGGAGAAAGGGCAAGACGGAGATGAGGTCTTGCAAGGTGGTAGCCCCGTCCGTGTCGGTCAAGGACCGTACCGTTGTCGGCTTAGTTGAACAAGTTTGAACGTACCGTGCTACATGCTGGTATCATGGGCCCGAGCAAGCTGATGTACCCTATCGCCCCGAGAGATGTAGCGTAGCCGGCTCTCTTTTACCGATTGTCGGTGAGAGGATAGTCTCACGGGAGGGAGATGGGTCGACCACGAGGGAAGTCGTGGCTTCGCCATACTCCCGGGGAGTTGGAAATGGCTAGTCTGCTGTCGGGTACTAGCGGAAAAGGTTGTCGTATACGATCGGTGTGATGCGTATACGTCGTGTAGTCGGGTTTTGCCGGCTGGTATAAAATCGATTCGAATCGCTGTCCCTCGCAGTAATGAGTACCACTTGTTTAGCTCGTCACATCGTAGTAACTTTTATGGAAGATGAGGAAGATGAGAGATGGAAGGATAAAGATCTATTATATCTTGTTTGGAAACTTGATTGAATAGAGTTATGTTGCAAACACCTTGGCTAATGAACATAACCCGAGCTAAAATATTGAAAGTAAGGACCCACACCTTAATGCTGTTTTTCGCAAAGGAGTAAACCCCACAGCCAGAAAGCCTTTGCATTTTAGGCGTCGGCCTTAGCGTGCCATGTTGACGGGTCAGTCTTGCTGAGTATTAGAATACTCAAGGTTTGTTCGTTACCATTTCAGGGAACGAGTCGTATTTCCACGACTTGTATGGCGGTTTTCCCGAGGAGGAGCAATGTCCGGAGGGAGGTTCCCTTCGGTGGGAACGTATCCCCACGCCGTAATGAGAGAGGACCGTGATGTACGAAGGGCTCGGTGCATCACGTTATTTCGTGAAGTCTTTGAGTTGTATAATAGCCGAGCTTCCGCTGAATACTCGTAGGATGTTAAACTTCAATAATGTTATATTCCGCTGCACGAATGTTTGTATTTTGAAAACCTGGTTGTATTATACCATGATGTATATATTCTGGCTTGTATGAGATGATGTTTCTGTTGTAACTCGCTTCGTCGAGTGTTCCTCTGTTCCGATTCCTGGGTATCCCGGAGGGGGATGTCACATTTGAGGAGCAGGCGGAGGTGGTGGCTAAGGCGGCATGTCCTAAGCTCGTGACGGACATGTTTTACGAGTCACGTGTTCAGCTTCGTGATCACGTACCACGGCATACACCTTCATGTTAAGGTCACTAAAGGTCATGCAAGGAACATAAAGCTTACAAGGGAAGAGTACATGAAGGTAAATATAAACACTAATATTTTCACTAACACTTAATTTGTTGTTCTTATATATGTGTTTTTGTACTTCATGACGTGTAGGTGCCTGCGTGGTGGGTCAACAACGATCTTGTTCTTTGGGGAGACATTGTGGACAAGTGGTGCGCGGAAGGCTGGGAGGAGATACATAATGCTTGTCGGGAGCGGCGTTTGATGATGCCAGGTCCAGCACACCATCAAGGGAACCTTTCACGCACGCAATACGCCGAGAAATGGGTACGTGAATTCATTTATTTCTTACCCAATATCATATAATTTCTAATCGTCTCGCTATTTTGTTTTGCAGTCAAAGTCACACGAGGACCGTCTCGGCATGGGCTATGGCCCACAGGGGCAAGGCGACAGCGTCCGACAGCGAGTACATCCCGGATGCTCCGCCCTTGGCGTACAACAATCCGTCGGTCCACAGCCGCCTCACGAGTACACCGAAATGGGAAGACAGATCCATGGGCCGAGTGAGATCCTTCCACGAAGGATCTTGATGGAGAGGTGGTGATGAGGGTGGGTGGAGGCAAGAAGCATGGACGGTACTACATTGGACATGGTTCACTCAACTACGAGCACACTCTCTCCGATATACGAGCGAGGAGCACGAGCTCAAGCCCGGCTATACGCCCTCGACCTAGCACTACTACGGGACGGGTGAACGCACTTGAGGTAATTTCATTTACATTTGTTGCTGGTTAATTGGTTCTACACATTCTTTCTTCTAACGGCACAATGAGATCAAATATTGCAGGCCTAGCTCGAATCGGAGAGGAGGGAAAGGCACGACCTGGAGCAGAACATGCAAGATAGAATACAACAGGAGGTGTCCAGGAGGATTGCAGACCAGCCCGGAGCAGCGCAGGCACAGCTTGATCAGCGGTGCAGATCACTTGGCCAGACCTTAGGTAGACCACTGCCACCGCTGCCGTTCTTTGTGCCACCTCCGGCGGGTACACCGACGGGTACTCCTATGAGTAAAAACATTCTAGTTCATATTTTGTCCATACTAGAGCAACAATTACTCGTTGAAAGACTAATCAGTAATCAACACATCTCATTTGTGCAGAATCAATCGACATGATCGACTGCTTGGGGTCAATGGCCTGCTACGGGGGATCAAGATGTCGACTTGTCGCCGACAAATGGTCGGCAAGATGGTCGGCAAATTTGTCGTCGTCTTGGATGAGGCGAATTCATGTGTTAGTGAACTTTCTATCTTACTATTGTCTTCCTTGTGTTTATCGAATTTCTGGGGTGTACCGTGGATGACAACTATGTTTCTGAACATTAACTTGTGCTTGCGAACTATTTCCTGTGATATTTGTGAACCAGTGTGCAATATTATGGTATATTTGTATTGTCGATGCATTTGATAAAATATGTGATTGCCTGTGATGAAATATGTGATATGATGATTATCGATATTTTTTTTTTTTGTCTCGAGGCCGCCTAATTTCAGATTTTTGGGTGCAGGGGTTACCCTCTTTGCCGTGTGCATTGGACCATGGCACACGACAAAGGGTGGGTGCCTGGCAACCCGGAGCTGCACTTTTGCCGTGTGCCATGTCCCAAGCACACGACATATGCTCCCTCTTTGGCGTGTGCCTTGGACATGACACACGGCAAAGTAAGTGCTCTTCGCCGTGTGCCAGGTGGCTGGCACACCGCAAAGCTGGGACATATGTCGTTTTCCTGTAGGGTGGCACACGGTAAGAGGCGCCTCCCTTTACCGTGTGCCCAATGACTGACACATGGCAAAGATGATCGTTACCATACCGGCATGGTAATGACAACTTTATGTTTCCGTGCGCATGATATGGCACACGGCATATCTGTTGCCGTGTGCGCGATAAAAAGCACATGGCTAGAATCTGTTTGCCGACGGCAATTTTACCGTCTCATCTATGCCGTATGCAACACACGATAAAGACTTTGTCGTGTGTATTTGGATCTTTGCCGTGTGTTTCTGGCACACGGCATAGATGGATCCTCCTATAGTGTTTGGCACCAGGGAAAGAACCAAAGAAGTCACGAACCATCTTGAATAGTACGTCTCCTTTTTGCTTTCTGATCACACCCGCCGCGGTCTCCCGTTTTCAGCACCATGTTTCGAGCAAAAAGTACTAAGAGAGCCCGATACAGAATTTTCGTCAAAAAACCTTTTCTAATATTCATTTATCAAAAATTATACAAAAGATGATCGAATACTGCAAAAACGTATCTTTCGCAAAAATGATTTTTTTTTGTTTTAGAGAAAAAAAATTTGTGAAAAGATTCGGCAACGATATTGAAGAAACTTTTGCTTATTTCAACAGGAATCGATGGAACTTCTCCTATGAGCTGACATGTAGTTCTTCAATAGTCTTTGAAAAGTTTCAAAAATCTTTTTTCCTTTGCACACAAAAGCCGGTTCTATATATTTTTATCATTATTGGAACCTCACACGTCCATCGGTTTTGCATATCGTATCGGAGCTGGACACGTAGGTGCTGCTGGATTATCGAAATGGCCGTGGACACGTTCGATCTGTTCGGAAAGTTTATGAAAAGGGAACAAAAAGAAAAGACCCAGTCACCTTGTTTTCTTTTTGTGCACTGAAAAAGACCAGTCTCCTTCAGTAACTACAGCAGAACATTTAATTCTGAATGATTTTCTGTTACAGAAACTTTCCACTCGTTCGGTCACTTCCACGGAAACTTCCTATTGGACTGGGCTACCAGCTGATTATGAGACTAGTCCTTAACTGTACGCTCTAGAAGCGAACTCACTGGCTAATCATCTCCGATCCTCTATATAAAGATGCATGGTCACCCTTGCTAATTCAGTAGTCAAAGCGCTCTGGAATAGTCTTCCTTCTTCGTTCTCTTCTCTTCACTGGCCTGCAAGAAAATATGTCGTCGCCGGTGAGGCAGTGACCACTGTAGCATCGGTATCAAGCTCTTGCCGGAACTAGCCTCTACAATTGGCGGCGCCAGAATACGAACGAGCAAATCTATCGCTGCCGATGCTGTCTATCTCGATCTGCAGCTACCCCTAACTACTGACAAAGGGCTTATTCTCACTTCAGCAAGTGTAAGTAGTTATCTTTCCGGGATCTGCGGACGGACTGCGGCCTTTTACAGCGTTCTCAGGAAATATATGATGTAAGCGTCTTTGGTCTTTGTAATTTTACGTATGCTACAGTTTCCTTTTTTTCTTTTGTGATATATACGTTCCATCAGTTCGTTTCATTGGTGGCATCGGGGAAGTAAACTTTCCCACCGCCCGCCACTAGTGGAAAAAAAAGAAGATTTTTTTCAAAATTTCTAAAAATTATGAATTTTGGTATATGTACAGTTCATATGATATATAATATATATATATATGCAATGTTTCTACTTTCAATTCAACTTTACTTAAAAGATATAAAATTAAAAAATTTATACTTGCTTTTTGATATATTTTTTGACCGAATGCTTTTTGATATATTGTGTGGCCAGAAATGCGACCACCTTTTTTATGTATAGCCCTAGCTTGTTTAAACTACTAAAGCATGAGGATCCTTAAACTGAAAGTTCCTGCATGCAAATTATATATTGGAATCCTCTCTCTAACCTGCAAACTGTTGCACATCAAACATCATATCTTTTTTTTGAGGGCCACATCAAACATCATATATCTAACACACAGAATAACACACCTGACGTCTCAGCGCCTAATAGTGTGGCTGTAGCATGCTATGATTCCATCCCTCTAATAACTTGCCGATAGCCCCACAAACAAACGTGCAAATGCAAGCCATCCCAAAAAAGAAAGACTTTGATCATTCAATCCCTAATAATTAGTCCATCATCCATGGCAGCTAGTGTAGACATTGGTCATTATTTCTGGTGTTAGGTTATTTCTGTTTTGATTTTTTGTACTACAATATTTGATCATCTGGACCCAGTTTTACTTCTCGCCGGGCCTTAAACAAGAGTTGCTTTGCTTTCTTCTGGGCAGATGGACGATGATGCCATGGAGATACAATTGTTACTGAGAGGCCCTGAGGATGAGAGGCGTTTAGACATATGTTTAGGTGGTAACACTTAATTGCTCTACTCTCAAAAAATATATATTTAACTGTCTTGTGATTCCTGAAATTATGTCGCAGGTGTATTTAACCACAATTCTCATGTAGTCCAGTCTTCGGACCAGATGGTAAGAATTTTATTTTTGCAAATAACTAGGATATATATTTGGGCAGCACACAGCCATCATCTACAGTCAGACAATAGTTTAGCCTCTTGAAAAGAATGGAAACAAACATGATACTTTTTGTTTAATTTATTATAGAATGGATATGAATTCTACCCACTCAATAGGGACAGTGCAATATGGGGTGCAGAACAAGCAGTGACTATTGTCCGTGAAAAGGACTGTGTCCAGACAAGTGTACTAGGTAAATTGTTAACTTTATTATCTCTATTTTTAACTTCACTTAGACATCTATATATACCCTTTTCGTCTATTTTGACAATTTACTATCAATGCAAAAGATGCATCAGGTTTTTTGTTAGCCCCTTCGAAATGTGGAAGAAGAGGAGCTCGCGGGCATAGAAACAAAGAGTGGGGGTAAGCATGAATTAAAATCACTAAGTGTGTATTTTTTTGGTTTAATACAATAACTTTACAAGATAACGCAAAAAAAAGGACCAAATTGGTCCGTAAAATTGTTGAGAATTTTGGATAAGTGGGATCTCTTTTCCCACATATTTAGGGTGTGTTTGGTAGAGCTTATGCTTATGTAGGTTATTGCTTATGATTTAGCTTATCCGTCAAAATTGCTTATGTAGCTTATCCAACTTATTGTTGCATAAGCAATCAAACCGTTTGGCAAAATAACTTATCAAAATGGCTTATGAGGTGAAATGAGTGCATAAGCTAGAAAAGCAAGGTTTTGGTTGCTTTGCCTCTCTAGTACAAAAGAAAAAGCTGCTTATGGTTTGTTTGGTAATAAGCTGCTTATGTCTTCAACCTGTTTGGTACAGCTTATGGCTTATGGTAGCATAAGCTGCATCATAAGCTGGTCCATAAGCTGTACCAAACACACCCTTAAACACAAGCATGTTCTTCTCTTTTATGTTGTGGACAGGGTTGAGTAATAGGAAACTAATTGTAATGGGTCAGTCTCGGGGTACTTCCCAATGTGTGGATTATCACGTTGTAACTCTCTTTCTTCTACTTAATGCAAAGCGTATCCATGCATGTCCTTGATTTTTTTTTTTGTGGATGTGTAACATAAGGCCAGAATGTGTCTTTTCTATAGGTAAAATTCAACCACTTCTTTGGTTCACCAAATACTTTACTAAGCGATAGTGGGAAACAAAGGACTGGGAAAAATGGTGGGAAAAGAACTAGGAAGAACAATGATCACTGGACTAGAGATGAAATGATGGAACTTGTGAAAGGCGTCACAATCTATGGAGTTGGAAATTGGAGCGACGTGAAGAGAAACACCCTCCTGAAAGCATCCATCCGGAGTGCTGTCCACCTCAAGGTACAATATGTTGATCATCGGCTCTCATTGCATCATGGTGTGATTATATTAATTATAGGTGACACATGTTTGTTCATGCTCTCAGGATAAATGGAGGAACTTGGTGAACGTTTCTAGAGCCATTATTCTCCACTCTAGAAACAAGGTCCTCTCTCCGAAAACTCTACCATGTTCCTGCTGATTCGAATTTGTATAACATTTCTTTGACTCACTTCTGCAGGTAAAACTACAGGAGGCTACGAAGCAGATTGTGCAAGAATTCAAATACGACATTTTGGAAATGGAAGCCAGAAGGCATGCTTCTAAGAAGAAGAAATAAATTGTGCTCTTCCGTATTAAACTACTGAAATACGTACATTTTGGTAGTGTAGGTTATTACGTACTTGTCACTTTAGATGAAAAATATGGGCATATATAGAGCGATTTCATAGAAAAGTTTAAACAATATGCGTTAAATAGTTGTTATAACTAGCTAGTGCATTACTTACTATATATATACTCCATCTGCAACACCTCTCTCGCGCGCCAAGATCGGAGCCCACCGAGGAACACGACCGATGTGTGGTGGGAGCTTTATCGGTTTCCTCGCACCGTCGCACACGGCAGTCTTTTGAAGCTCCTTAATCCTTATTGACCACTTCCACGGTTGCACGATGCACGTCAACAACAGATAGCATAGGATCACGAATTCTGCTGAAGGGGGCTGCATGTGCTTTCAGCCACATATGTTTGACCTATCGATTAGAGAAAACACCAGGCAGAATTGCGGATATGGAGTATGAATGAAGGCGATCGTCGAGCTTCTACTACTGTGCATCGTATGACCAGGCAGAGGGGAGACCGGGACCGGCAGTGTGTACTCGTGTCGCCTTCTCGCGCGTGCTGGTGGTGATGTCCAGGCCGTGATCCGTTCTCCAAGTTTCTGTGGCAACCACGCGACCACGCGACCAAATGAAAGACAAGAAATGTCTAAATATTCAGTTGTTTGATTGATTTAATCAGAAGCCTCCACATAAGCCGGTCAAATTAAATGACTTAGTAACTGGTGTTCAATGCTCATCAGCGAACGCAGATGCCGAAATAAATTTGGTAACCCTGCCACTCAATATGGTATATACTAATTTCACTGACATTTTCTTTAAGACATAATTTCACTGACATAAGATTGCCGTAAAGTCACAATACTGCAGGAGCTTCTTTGTCACTGCGCAACAAGGTAGCTAGGTTTACTGTACATGGTTTGGAAAGAAGAGAGAACAAATGCAGTTCGCTCCAGTTTTGTGTGTGGCCAACCTTCACTGAAAGGCCACACTTCAAGCCGATTCTTGGACAGTGGATACTGTTTGGTGTATCTAATCTAGCCACAGTTGCCTGCGACTATTCAAACTCTACGGAGCATCAATACTCGTGTGTGAACGGTACCCCGATCTGGACAGATGCCTTGGCCACGGGCCCTCTTTACCCAAAACAGCGAAGCTCACCATTCAAACGACTGGTCAGTGGTCACGTGTCTCGAGCATTTGGATTAGCAGGAACAACTAGAAAAAGAACGCGCTAATAGCGCGTCGCTCTTTGTGTTTTATTAGTTGCATCCCATTATTAGGTTTACTTAGTTGCATTTCATCAAGATCGAGACTTAATGATGCATGGCGGAGATTGAAATCTCTGGAGCAAAATCTATATTCCTAAATACTAAATTAACCAAGGCATATGCATACCATTGCTATATGTATTAACTTTTCTGAACCTAAACTCTTATAACAATATGCCACATAGAGTTTCTCCCTTTCCACAAGAATAAATCTGCGATAATTATATTTTTTCTGCCCACTTTGAACACAGCTGCGTTAAGCCAACTTTTGTGAGGTTTCACAGTGGGTCAGCCAGAATGGGAATGTGATGATAGCTAACACAAAAGCAGGCAGGCTGTGCATGAGTTAGACTGACGAGATTGTCAAGAACATATAACTCGTCATGAGTGCCGTACATCCCTGTGTTGGACTCGATAGTCAAGAGAATAATTTGTGTGAAACTGTGGTCATGACTGATTTTTTCAATGGCAGTAGGGATCGGTCTAACGCTGGAGGGGTGTGACGCACGAGGAGGTGTAATGTGTGTTGGAGTTGCACGAATATGTAGTATCACTGAGCAGCACAAGATAATCACACTGCCTATTTCAAGGCAAACGTAGAAGGCTACATGCTGGATTTCTACCAGGAACGGCTGACTTGCGAGGGATCAACAGAGCATACGTGGTACTCATTCCGAAGAAAGAACATGCCTTCCACCCTAAGAACTTTCATCCAAGCTCCCTGCAGAACTCCCCAAGCTTGCAACGAAATATATGACCAATAGGCTACAGCCTCTACTCTCAACACTCATTCACTCTGATCAGACAGGGTTCCTCAAGGGCTGATGCATCACGGAAAACATTGTCTATGCCACGGAGTTGTGCAATTCTACCACAAGAGGAAAACATTTGCTCGAACACGGTTTCCTTGGGGCTTTCAACTCCATCAATGTAACACCCCGAAATCCACAAACACTCCAGAATATTACTAAAACTACACATTCAACCACCGAACATAATAAAAAGAAATTTCGGTAGCACCTCCTTTGTACTTACACAACCAACATGGAAGCAATAGCAATAATAGTTCATATAAGTATCACACTAGCATTAATAAACATCCTAGCAAACAAAAGAGTGAGTCACTAGAAAGGTTTGACATCCACACCACAAAATAAACCACAAACTCCAATAGGCAAGACTATTCTAGTATAATTATTATAAGCATCTAAAATAATGATGTGTGAAGTGTGCCACTAATACTCCCAACTCCCCAACAAGCATCAGATACCTGGAAAGAGCAATACAAGGGTGAGATAAAAATCTCAGCAAACAAATTTGTTTTGTCAAGCTATTACCACAAGTTCAATCTAGCAACAAATTAAATGAATCATCATAACATGAGTATGCATTCAATTAAATGAATCATCATAAAAGTGGTCATGGCATTGTATTTCATATGCATTCATCGAATTTATTAACATATAAATGTTATTGTGGATGTGAGGTGATCTTATATGATCTTGGAGGTGTTTTTATTATTCAATTGATATTACTGTGGTTATTATTGAAGTATGCAAATGAAATGTATGCTCATGATATGCCTCATAACAAGAAATGCCTCCACAACTACAACTTCATTTATAAGAGATATAAGAAAATATGCCTCAAGTGAATAAATAAGCAACAAGACATAAATAAACCTCCATTTATCACCAACATTCAGATTATGATTAAGTGGTAAGATTCTGAATATTAAGGTGTAGGTGACAAAAATAACAAGGCAAGACGGTAGCAAGCCACCGCTACATTCACTTGCCTCAACCGAAGACCAAAGTACTACGGATGACCCGGAGCACAATCACCTGTTTTGGAACAAACATCTCAGTGTATACATTCCAGAAATTATTTACAATCAATATTCAAAGCGTTCTCACGCCCCAAACCCGCAATTCGACAAAAACAACGAATTGATAAACAGCAGCAGTGCCCCTTGTCTTTTTCATAGCATTAAAACAATAACAACAATGATAATAAAAAAATATTCCACAAGCATCCACATGGAACAAGGTACAGCTTTAGTACTCATTTCCAAATTTAATTTTCAATGTTTACTAAGTCTAACTGATCCTACAAGGTGACTGACAGTCTGTCGAACAGCAACAAGACACTGACTTTGGTACACCATAACTCTCAAATGGGTGAGCCAAATCAAGCATGCAAGTACTCTATAAAAAGAGGGTACATAGGACTACAAGACTTGATAAAGGTACTAATTTGGACTCTAATGTATTTTCAAATAGCCACTCAAAACAGGAACACAACCATGTTCAGAACAGTTTCATCAGAAAAATTCAGAACTCGACAGCTAGGTTCAGACTGCCATAACTCCTACAATACTCCACGTAAAAATCCATATAAATATGCGTTGGAAAGGTTGTGAAATTCTCTATAACTTTAGTTAAAAGCTCCTACTCAGATTTGGCCTCTAAAACAGTGAAAACGGATTGCATTTACTGCCGCGTCAGACTAGAAACAGAGCTCAAACTCTGAACCTACCAGTAGTGAAATTCGACCAGAAGAAATGTCCTATGAATCAGGCTTAACCCCGCTGCTCGAAAACAGAATAGAGCTGAACACATTGCAACACAAAAATTCAATCAATTCCCAAGGCTAAACTGGCATTGTTGCTAAAGAGAACTGAAAGGATAGATTGATTCATCCATTACTCACCAATCCAGCTGCTCCTACGGTGGACCACGACCTTGTCCTGTTTTTCTTTACTCTCTTGATCCACTACGAGAGACTACCATCTACCACTTCCAACCAAAAGGGTGGGTAAATTAGCAATGAGGGTAGAGAGTGCAGACTGCAGGAGTAACACATCTCTTTTCCTTAATGGTGAGGGAATCGACTAACCTGGAGTAGGTGACGAAGCAGCGAACGGCAGGCAGCGATGGTGGAGCGCCGCCGTTTCTTTTCTTCGTACAAACAATATAATATTTTTTTTGAGGGAACGTGCAAACAATTATATGGTTGGCTGATTTCTCCTTTCCACGTATTGGGATTGGGTTGGGTGTTGATTGGGCCCAAATTGCAGCACGTGGACAACATAAACTCATTTTATTTTATTTTATTTAAATTTAAGGGCGTTAGGGTATTACAAACAATCCTCTTGGCGCGCGTGAACGACGGGTTAGCTGCCGCTAGGCTGGAGGGCACTGCAGGAAGACACTTCGCCCAGGCTCCTGCCCTTCGCCTGCGAGACAACAATGATAGTGGTCGGCATCTTCGCCGTTGGAGGACCACAGCACGGAGGCGTGCGCTCCGCGTGAAGCGAAGTCCACGCTAGACCCCCAACAAATGGTTTCAATGAAGAAAGGCTTGTGGACTCCAATCGGCCTCTATGAAGGGGTGGATCCGGGCATCCGATATGCACCGACCTGACATGCCCAGTGTTTCCAGACTTAGTTAGCTAAGCTCAAAAACAGAAAAATTATATGCAATCACAGATCTTTACATCATATTCGAGAAGAGCACACTTGTCCCATGCACGTGGGTGCATAGGCACATCGGACATGGTAGTCCTACTCGGCTGTCGGGCACCGTGCTTCCTGTAGGCCTACTTAGGCCTCCCGTTGTCTATAACAAAACTAAAGTTATCATACATGTAACCCCTAATCTGCCACCACGACAGGTACCTCAGGGTCTGGGAAGGATGTCTCCTCAATCTAGTAGGTAGGACAACTCTCATCAAATCTACCTCTAGTTCACTACATGTGTATGCGATTTGTTATGTCTCTCCCGAAAGGGACTCTTGATCACTGCACAGAAGTACAGAGCCTTCCTATGGACTGGACAGGACAAATGCAGGCCATGCAAAGGGCGTGTGACATGGTCACTTGTCCAATAGAAAAAGGAGGCCTAGCAAATTGAGGATGCGCACATCCAGGTGCCTCTTAAGCAAATTTTGGACCAAGCTACTTGTACCTCGACTACATCTTGGCAAACTTGGTTCTAGCGCTTGTACGATGTGGGGCCTAGGAGAGATCTAGGGACCCTACATAGGCTGGACACCCGAGTTTGACACTCAAGTCTCGAAGGCACGGATCACCATATCCTAACGAATTTTCGAGCCTCCATTTAGGTGCACGTGGGTGACAGGTCTTGCTCGACGTTCAGGAATGATAAGTGGATCGCCCCGCACCACTATCAGAACTTTTCCCGATACTTTTTACTACTGTAAGCAAGCCACGTATTGTTGTGTCGGATGCCACGAAAAAATCTCTGGCTATAGCTTCCGCTATAGCTGGATATAGCTGCTAGGAGGAAGAACCGCTAAGCTATTTAAATTTTGCCGCTAAGCATTGTGAGCCGCTAATAGCTAGCAAAATCCCGCTTTAGCCGCTAAATGGACTGTAATTTAGCCCGCTAAATGAACCCATAGCCGCTAAAGTGCACTTTGTTGTATTAAGTATTATTGTATTAGTCATCTTTCTCTCGTGAACTATTTATTCCTATTACATGTTACTTTAGAAACTATTTATTTCCTTAGCCGGAGATTTTTTACCTTGGTCAGATGCCCTCCATGACAACACCTATAGATGACCACCGTAGCCCAACGCCTATCCATGGCAACACGGAGTGAACGTCAACAACTAGTTGTCACATTCCAAGGGGCCAGTGTGCTACCAGGAGTCATGGATAGAAGATTCATTAGAGGGACCATGAAATCCTACCACGCCCTCGGCGTGTACAACCTCTGCATGGAAATTCACCCCACGGAAACCAAGACGGTTGAAATCTGGTACAACTTCCTCCCATCGAAATGCAAACACTTCCTCCAGCTCATACACTAAGATGGATTGCCAAAAGGGAGCTCCTACACCGACAACACAAGATGGATTTTGGCACATGCCCTTGTTGTGCCGATTTGGAATCTCAAGATCACCTGCTCCTCCACTGCCTGCATGCTCATCATGGACTCCGATCGACACGGTCGACGTAGCGGACTCCCCCAGCAATGGACCATCCCACGCACGCTTCATATCTTTCACGACAATACTTTGGAACATTTGGACGAGTATGAATAGTAATGTCATCAGGAACAGTCCCTTCCCCGCCCTTTGTTTCCCGCGAGGCTGCATCCGATGTACTTCTTTGGGTCCACAAGATCGGAGATCCCCTCCGTAAGTTGGAGCTTCGTGCCTAGGGTAACCGCCTACTATGTCAAGATGCCCCCAGTGGATGATGCCCCGCAACCCAATGATGTGACTGCTATTTTGCATCAATAAAGTTCATGTCGTACTTGGCTTATCATAATTAATTAAAAAAACAAAGAAAGAATGTCAATCAATGCTTATGCAGTATGCATGAAGTCAGTTGAATATAGTGTACCGAGTAGAGACCAACTCTTGGTAAAAAGAATCTATCCACTGTGCTATGTTCCTGGCTTTTTGCCCTGTTCCCGGAGAATTGATCTTATAGGACCAGGCTTATAAATGTAACCTTTGGTTTTTCTGCACATGATAGAGTAAAAGTTGTTTGATCATCCGAAGTCCAAACACTATATCAATTGCATACTATAGTCATGCCTCCAAAAAACTTGTAGCCACGACGGACAAAACGGGTCACGACTACCGTGGGAGATGGGCTACGGTGCTCGTGAACCGTGGCTATAGAAGCCACAATAGCCACAATTGATGTTTTGAACCGTGGCTATTGAGCAAGCTAGAGTCATTTCTCTCTTTTTTTAATAATTATGATAAGCCTAGTATGACCTGAAAGCGGCGGCATGCGGCGGTACCCTCCTCTCCGCCCACCCTAACGACATGTGACGGCCCCCTCCTCCCGCCCCCTCTCCTCCACTCCGATGACGGTGGGAGCCGGATCCGCGCGGCCCCATCCTCCACGCGAGCAGCAGCGGCGTGATACGGCCGGATCCGCGCGGCCCCGTCCTCCCACCCCTTCTCCTCCACCCCGGTGTCGGGAAGGCCCACCGGATGCGCCGCCTCCCTCTCTCCTAGCTGTGCGGTAAGGGGCGGCTGGATCCGGGCCGCCCTCGCCTGCGGCCACGGGCGGCGGCAAGGGGCGCCAAATCCGCCTCTCCTGGCAGCGCGTGGTGGCTCCATAGCGGCTGGGCTGGCGGGTCATGCAGGGCCACTCGACCCGTTGAGGCTTCTTTTAAAAAAAATTAACTATAGCGGTGGTTGAAGACTTCGACCGTGGCTATAGTGGTACCCTATAGCCATGGTTAGCCTTGTTTGCGAGGCTATAGATCATTATCCGTAGCCTAGCCACAGTTAGGTCCGACCGTGGCTGTAGAGCCCTCCAACCGTGGCTATAGTGAGTTTTTGTTATAGTGAAAGGTGCTTAGCAATATTTGGCCCAAAAGGATTGATAGATTTGGTTAATGAATTATCCTTGTGGTAAAATTTAACTAGATAATAGGTGGTCTTTTTCTACGTCAATTAAGTGGGTGTACACTCAGCTAATGGGACCAGGACATCTGAAAGATGCTTCATATATAGCGGGCCCGCACCATTTCCTGTGACATCGTGATGTTGAGTTACTAAGCATCTCTGGTGCTTACTAAGCATCTATGTCTTGAAATCAACATTGGCAATTTAAAACGTTTACCATCTTAGATATCCCTCACATGTGAATAATATATATCATATAAATTTTTACAGTGAAGTTGCTCACAGCTTCATACAGGATAAATGTGATAAATAACACCAGCTCAATATAAAACTACCATCACGGAATAAGTACTCTCCCTCAAAGATTATTCAGATCACTAATATCATTTATATTATGAAAATAAAATTAATTATTATTTTGATGATATTACCCTCGACACTGACTTCAATATGTGGATTCCCGATAGCAGATCTATACCGTTGGATCAAACTACTATCCAATATTTCGGGAAAAAAAGCTCAAATCTTATTGATTTTAAGTTTCCCAAACTTTAAGTCGACTGAAGAGAAGGAAAGATAATTTTGTAAAGCTAGTTGTTGGACAAATATTTTCTCCATATTAGTCTAATACATTATACTTTCGTACACTCAAAATGCCTATATTATTTCTTTTTCTAAGTAAAGTTGCAATTTTGTGTGGAAACATTTCTTTTTCTAAGTAAAGTTGCAATTCTAGTCCAGCCATTCCTCGTAAAAATCCAGTGAACTACGTAGATATTTTCACTTTCTGAGTTTAATGTGGAAATTTTGTGGTATTGGGAACTAATGTGATGACTCCATTTTTCTCTTTAAATAAGAAGACTCTAGTTAACTGAAAACTAGGAAAT
Source organism: Chloris gayana (assembly GCA_031894775.1). Taxonomy (NCBI): domain Eukaryota; kingdom Viridiplantae; phylum Streptophyta; class Magnoliopsida; order Poales; family Poaceae; genus Chloris; species Chloris gayana. Next base: position 26,655 of record JAUNZO010005007.1, read on the forward strand.
TGTAAATGAATACGGCTGGTATGTAGGAAGGAGGCGTGGTGGCAGCCGTTAGAGTTGGAGGTTGGTACGGTACCGTCAATGAAAACGGCGTGTGTCACCACCTTCGCACAGATTCCCCTGATCAGGTCTGGCCAGTCTGTAAGCAAACTTAGTCCTATTGTTTTGAGCCGAAAAGATTTAATATCAGCTATAACGTTTAGTTATGCCAAGAATACCAATACTCCTAATGAGCAACCAAACGTTGCTACTGCTAACCGAAAGCTGAACTCATATATAGGTCAAACAAAATCTGGAGCTACTACCTCCGTTTCAAAATGTAAGTATTTGTTGACTTTCTAGAATTGTCTTTGACCGTTCAGTCTTATTCAAAAAAATTGTGAAAATAATAATATTTTTTTAGTATTTTGATTTATTGTTAGATATATTTTAAATGTAATGTATTTATTTTTATATTTTAATAAAAAATATGAATAAGACAAGTGGTCAAACGCAAATCTAAAAAGTCAACAAATACTTACATTTTGGAACGGAGGAAGTACAATACAAAAGCACCAGGGTGGACTCAACTAGCTAGCCCGCGGAAAGAAAGCTCATGCATTTTGCTATCTAACCAGAGCCGAAGTATGACCCTATCATTATGCCAACTAAAAGCTCCTCTGACAGACGAATTATGACGAGTCAATTCCTAACTCCACCCACTCCTGTTCCCGCTGCACCCAGTATAGGCCTACCAAATCAAGTAACCAACTACACCCATTTCTCATCACTAGCCCTGCCTGTACTCTTGCATATATACGCAAACTAATTTTGCCGAACCCCATCTGAATTCTGTACTACTCAACCAGCGCACCAAAAGCTGTTTCTTCAAGTAGTATCACTGCGAGCTGTGCACATTGCAATTGGCAGTGACTCTTAATAATGATTTCCCCCCATGAGTCCATCCCATGCTCAATGGGTGAGAGCCCTGCCATGCAGCCGAGTCTGTCATTTTCTTCGGAGTCGGAGCATGGATTTCGTGCTGGCGCCCCCTGTGGTCGGCAGGCAGCAGCCCTTCTGTCATACAATTTGTGTCGAACGTCGTCGTTGGTGGCGACGGAGACATGCTGGCAGCGTCGCTGAGCGCCTGCCCGTCGACGAGGTCATCCTGCTGGAGCTCGTCGTCCTCGGATATAGAGATCGAGGTGCTCTTTCAGGGGGAAGACTACGACGATGACTGCACTTTGCCGGCGATACATTCACGGAGTGCGTCGTTCAGTGGATGCAGCGACGGCGAGCTGGATTTGGAGTCCGGGAGGTCGAGGCTGCTGCGCACTTCATCCCTGGCGACGACGACGACTGAGTTTGTGGAGCGTGACCGAACGGGCGAGCTGAGATGGAGCGCGTTGGAGTTGGAGGGGCTTCGGCTCTCGTCCACGTCGCAGAGGAGCGCTGCAGGTCAGATTGTTTTCACCTCTCTCGTTCTCTAGTTGCTTGCTTCAGGTGTTATTCTATTCCCCCTGTGACGTTTGTTTCTCCTCAGTTTCTTCCTCAGAACTTTTTGCTTCCGGTGTTATTACCTCTCTTTAACATCTCAGTTTCTTGAGCAGAACTTATTGTTTCACTGCCCTACTTTGTACTTACAACTCCAGTACTTCCTCCGTTCCACAACGTAAGAATTCCTAGAATCCCGAGATAAAAATATAGTCAAGGTGAGAAAAGTAATATATACCCCTCCTTTTTCACTATCTCGTCAATTCCTCACCCACCCACCAACCCATCAGATTTTATCTTATCCCTAGGAATGATTACATTTTGGACAAACATTTGAATGCCTCAAATGCTTACATTTTGGAATGGGGGAGTATATGTTTAGGACAACATACCACAGATTAATTCACTTTTGATGATAAATTCAGTAACAGAATTTCTTACAGAGATTTCTGTCAATCTCATATTCACAAATTCATTCTCATTTTTTTTAGATAATGGAACAAAGGTTCCCGCCTCTGCATCAAAGATCCACACAGCGTAAGTTTTACAACCCAATAGCACTTAGGCTATGACAAGACATAGGACTTAAACTACAGAAATAATCATCCAAGACACTCCCACTGAAGTCAACCAGACTCAACAAAAGTGCTAAAAACAACCGAGACTGCAGCAAAGACACGAAATGAACAAAGACAGCCCTAGGCTTCAAGTCTTTTGAGAACCGCCACCCAAACTTAGTGAAGATCTCCATGATGGTAGTCTCCAAGCGTCTGCAGCCGGTTTTGATATTGTCTTGTGCCTCCTCTTCCTTATGCAACGGCGCCCACACGCGAATCCAGTATGTTGTCCTGAAAATAGCATGCAACACATTGATTGATTTAGTTTTGTTGAAAACCATGTCATTCCTATTCACCCATAAAGACCACAAGAGGGCTGGCACTCCGGTTAGAATTTGGTTCTTAAGTTTAGTTGGGTATCTACTAATCCAAGATCCAAACACATTGGAGATGGAAGAAGGTGGTTGGGCTCCAAAGGTAATGAACACGATATTCCAAGCAAAACGAGCGAAATTACACTCAAAGAAGAGGTGTTGTATAGTTTCAAGAGAACTACAAAAACAACACTCTAACGGTCCCTTCCAATTTCTTTTAGCAAGATTATCTTTGGTAAGAGTGACACCTTTAAGGAGATACCAAAGAAAAACTTTTATCTTGAGTGCCAAATGGGACAACTAATGGGTACCACTCCATCTTGAATAATTACTTTATACATTGATTTCACTGAAAACAAGCCACTAGCATGTAAATCCCAAACAAAGACATCCCTGTCCCCATTAAGAGGCCGGTCTACAATTTTAGATACCAAGGAATACCAATCAATGAGATTTCGGCCCACTAGTGCTCTCCTAAATGATATGTTAAGAGGGATAGAATTAGTTACTTTAGCAACTGTATCATGTTTCCTTCTTACTAAGTTATACAGGTTGGGGAAAGTATACTTGAGAGATTTACCACCTAACCAAGTATCTTCCCAAAACCTCACTTCCATACCATTATTTACTTTGAAGTGTCCACATTGGAAAAATTGTTCTTTGACCTTCATCAAACCGCACCAAAAGTGAGAATCCCCCGGTTTTTTGTCCACTTGACTCAATGTTTTATTTGACAAATATTTCCGTCGTAGAAGGTTTTGCCAAGTGCCATCTTCATTTATAAGTTTAAAAAGCCACTTACTAAGGAGACATGTGTTTTGTACTTCTAGGTTTTGGATACCTAGACCACCAAAGTCTTTTGGCCTACATACAACACTCCACCTAGCAAGCCTATACTTTTTCTTGTGCTCATCACATTGCCAAAAAAATCTTGATCTATAATAGTCAAGTTTTTTAAGCACTCCCTTTGGGACTTCGAAAAAAGATAGCATATACATTGCCAAGCTAGTTAAAACCGAGTTAATTAGGATAAGGCGACCTCCGACCGACAAGAGTTTACCTTTCCAACTCGCTAACTTTTTCTGAAACTTTTCCTCTATGATAATCCAATCGCTATTCGATAGTTTTCTATGATGCATAGGTATGCCTAGGTATTTAAACGGGATACTTCCATTGGCGCAACCAAAGAGAAAGGCATACTCCTTTTCGAATTCTTTGGCTTGGCCATAAGAGTAGAGTTCGCTCTTATGAAAATTAATTTTCAGACCCGAGAGTTGCTCAAATGTGCTTAAAACTAGTTTAAGATGTTTGGCGTCCTCTAGGTCATGATCCATAAATAGTATGGTGTCATCCACATACTGTAAAATTGATAATCCATCATCAACCAAGTGTGGTACTACCCCTTGAAAATCCCCATTAGCCTTGGCTCTTCCTATAAGGATGGCCAACATGTCGGCAACAAGGTTAAAGAGAATAGGTGAGAGTGGATCGCCTTGTCTAAGGCCTTTTTTTGTTTGGAAATAATGACCAACGTCATCATTTACCTTCACCCCGACGCTACCACCTTTAACAATTTGTTCAATCCATTTACACCAAAGAGGTGAGAAACCTTTCATCCTAAGAGTCTGTTGAAGGAAGTCCCAATTAACTTTGTCGTAGGCTTTCTCAAAATCTAATTTCAAGACCACACCATTTAACTTTTTCCTATGCATTTCATGAATAGTTTCGTGGAGTATGACAACTCCCTCCATTATATTCCTCCCTTTCATAAAGGCGGTTTCTGAAGGCCTAACAATTTTTTCTGCCACTGATGTTAACCTATTTGTCAAGACCTTAGTGAAGACCTTGAAGCTTACATTAAGTAAGCAAATGGGTCTAAACTGTCGTATGCGTTTAGCCTCCCTCTCCTTTGGTAAAAGGGTTAAGATGCCAAAGTTGAGACTAAAAAGAGGCAACTCTCCTTTATGGAAATCCCGAAAGAGTGCCAAAAGGTCACCTTTGATGAGTTCCCAAAATACTTGGTAAAATTCTGCCGAAAAACCATCCGGACCCGGAGCTTTATTGTGTTCCATTTGAAAAATTACCTTCTTGACTTCCTCTTCCGTGAAATCATTGGATAGGATAGCATTTTCCTCTTGAGAAACTTGAGGTATATCTCCTCTTTGTGTTTCATCAAGAGAGAAGTTGTTCCTTTCCGAAGCTCCAAAGAGGCCCTTATAGTAGTTGGTGATATACCGTTTAAGGTTATCATCCCCCTCTATAATCCCTTCTTCTTGTTCAAGTCGGAAAATTCTAGTTCTTCTATGTTTGCCATTTGCCACTAGATGGAAATACTTGGTGTTACTATCGTCAAAAAGGATTTTTGTTACCTTTGCCCTTTGGTACCACTTTAATTCTTCTTCCCTTAACAGGTGAACTAATCTTTGTTTAAGACAATTCTTTAGGTCTACCTCGGATGCACTTAGAGGTTCCTTCTCGGCTTTTTTATCTAACTCATCCGCTTGTTTGATTATGCTTTCCTTTTCTTTCTTGTAAGATCCACTCGTGTTTTTAGCCCAACCCCTTAGGAATTGTCTAAGTTTTTGGATCTTAAATTGCCAAATTTGCAAAGGAGTTTTACCCCTTTTCTCATTTTCCCATACCTTAGTTACCGTGTCCCGGAAACCTTCTCTAATTAGCCAACCAAGTTCAAACTGAATATAGGTTGTTTATTCGAGTGTGTCCCATTTCCGGTATCGAGTAGCAATGGTGTGTGATCGGATATTTCTCTATTTAATGCTTGAACTGTTGCTAGGGGGTACTTAGACTCCCATTCCGTACTCATTAGAATACGATCAAGCATTTCATAGGTCGGTGTAGGTAAAGAGTTAGCCCAAGTGAATTTTCTATTAGATAGTTCCAATTCTCTAAGGTCTAAGCTGTCTATGACCGCATTAAACAAGAATGGCCACCTATCATTATATCTGTCATTATTTTTTTCATGTGGGGAACGGATGATGTTAAAATCACCTCCCACAATCATAGGTAAATTTTCCTTGGAACAACTTTGGACAAGTTCGGCTAAAAACGCTTCTTTGAATTCCGGTTGGGCTGCCCCATAGACCGCCACCAAGATCCACCGAAATCCATCACTCTTATTGCGAACGTAGAACTTCACATAGAAGTCCCCCTCATCAATACTACCAATATCAAGAACCTCTAAATTGATTCCAAGTAAAATGCCACCGGACCTACCATGACGTTGAGTCCAATGCCAAAAAACTCTTGCCCCCCACACATATCAAGCAAGGTGGATTTAGGGTAATGTTTTTCCCTGTCTCAAGGAGCGCAATGAAGTCTAGCTTCCGCTCCTTGGACGTGTCTGAAAGGAACTTCTTTTAGCCAAGTCCGAAAGAACTTTGCTATTCCAAAAGATGCCTTTCATTGGACCCTATTTCTTTGTTTCTTAACCACCTTGATTTTCGGTTTCTTTTTAGACTTCCTAGATTTGTTCTTTTTGAAAACAGTTTCGAACTCACAACTTAGGTGGTCACTGTCTTCATCCAAAACCTCCTCCATGAGATCACCACATAAGTGTCCAAGAGTGAGGTTTTCAAATTCTAAGTCATCATCTACATCCACATCCTCAATTATAGAATCATTTCGCACGTGCATCTCCCCTACCTCTCTAGTAGACATTAAGGAGAGGCATTCAAATTCATTTCTTTTGATAGTGAGAATCGAACTAGCAATTTCATTAACATTCCCACCTATTCTAACTCCTATGTTTGAGGTTTTAGAGATAATGGAAGAATCGGAAATAGAAAGAATGGATGGGTGATTACCTTCTCCATCGAGGTTCTTCCATGCCGTTCTCTTCTTAGCCCTATCCATCATGTTTGCTTCTCCCACACCAATCAGCCTAGAACTGGATCTTTGCGGTGTCACCAATGTCTCCTTGATTGCAGCAACTTCTTGAATGATCAAGGAATATTTGGCACCATGGTCGGCATAAGCATCTCCCCTGCATCTTGCAATTTATCCTCCCGGGTCTGCTGCGGCAACATGATCGGTTGTTGCGGCAGCAGCTCCCCCATCGCCTTGCGTTGTGCCTGAAGAAGCTCCTGCGCAGATAGCAGCAGAGATTGCATAGGGGTTTGTTGCAGCACGTCCGCCGGAAGTTGCTCGGTCAACTGCAACCCGCGTGCAAGCTGCAGCGGCTGTTGCATTGCCGCCTGCCCCTGTTGCGGCTGCTGCATCTCCTTCCCCTCCTCCTGCTGCGGCTGCTGTAACACTTTGTTTCCACCGCCGCCTAGCACCTCTCCTGACCCGACAACCTCAGCCTGAAGAACCGAGTTCCCAATACTCCATTGAGCTGTGTGTCTAGTTGGGCCAAGAAGATAGGAATTTCTGCCATCTCCCGGTTCATCATCGGAATCCTCCTCGGATGTGACATCCTCCAACAGCCCATCAATATCCATATCAACATCTTCCGCCATCACTCTATCCGCACATTCTTCAATCAAGTCATCACAAGCATCATCCAAAATCCTCTCCGCCATAGCTCGAAGTTTTTCCTCCAAAGCTAGGTTAGTGAAGCTAGGAATGTTAGAATTATTGGGAGGATGTGAATCTTCAATGTTCTCACCATTCTTTGCTCTCTTTGGGTCTCTAGACCTATCATTGTTCTCTTGAGTGCTATCATGATCCATGTCCTCATTACCCTTGTCTTCACTATCCCCAAAATTTAAATCCACTTCCTCCCCATTTTCATCAAAACCCATCTTCTCATATTCAAAAGATAGCTCAAAGTATCTATCCCCAATTACAACATCCAAGCTCGGAGGGAGAAACTTGGGATCCAAAACCGCAACTTGAATTCTACCAAAGTCACTTTTACGGGTTGTCTTCATATCTACCGTTTGGGTTGAACCCAAGATAGAACCGATTGCCCATAAGTTCAAGAATTCCCTAAGCTTCTTGCTAATTCCATGAACATGAATCCAGACTTTTGGGAGTAAGAACCCTTCCTCCTTGTCAATCAATTCCCCAAACTCCAACCTCTTGCCAGTAGATATGCCATTCTCTTTAACATCTATACTCCCAAACATAAGAGCCCGCTGCAATTCCCCCTTGGTAGGAAAAGTAACCACAAAAGAGCCATCGGTTTGTGGAATGGGATCCCACTTGCATTTTCCGGGCACCGCCCTATTCAGCTGCTCAAGAACTTGCTCAAGTGAGAGAGAACCACCAACAACCTTGACCCGAGCACAACGGGACTCCTTCTTCTTGAAACCGGTGTAAGGTATGTGATAGAATCCTAACCCAGCCACTGAATAGCCCACAACGTGAGCCACTGGTCTTGCCGTTTTGAGAATATGGCACTTGTGGTTGGGATGTCCCGGAGCATCACAGATGTCGCAGTAAAGATCAGCCGTACACTCCGCAGCAACATGACCTTTCTGAGAACAGCGGCCACAAGACTTACCCTTGCCGACATTGCGGGACGCCACGTCCCCCTGGCTGCTGTCTCCTTCCTCCAGAACCGGCCCCGTTGCCGGCTTAGGTTGATCCGCAGGTTGCGGTTCAGGCGCCTGTGTCCCGGCATTTGGCACCGGTACCCTTGGGACGATCACCGGCTCGGGAGGTCCTTGCCGATTGTTACCCGCGGCCCCGAAAGCACCAGCAGTAGCTTCTTGTCCGAACTGGCCACGCCAGCACGTGTGAACGTGACAGAGAATAATTATTTATAAAAGCTTGGCTTTTATCATACTTTTTCAACAATAATAATACAAAGCTACGTTTCGTGGGTTTCTCAGTTTATACTCTTTCTCAACACTCAGATGTTGTTTGAAATAGGAGGACCAAATGAATCGGACAACGATGGAATTTAGATAAAAACTGAGAGCAATAATATACCACGAGAGCTTAGTGGGCATGTAGGTTGTGTGTAATATCCTTCTTATGTTATTTATCAAAATGGAAAAATGATACACTCTGTACAAGAAAGAGTGCAAGCTAGATAGATCTAACACTTATAGTTGCATCGAATTTTCTAAAGGACCAATGTGATACTATGCTTTGTCAAAATTGGGAGTTTTATTGTCCATAAAAGTTCCAATACTTTTGTTTGTATATGTTAAATAACTAGAATAATAAAAATTATTTCATGGCATGGGCATTACGACTAGCAGATATTAAGGGAGGGGAATGCAAAGTGGATTATTGAGTTGCCTGAAAAGAAATACGTGACCATCTGCAATCGCTAACTCTCATGGCCTTTGTTCCTGCCACCTAATTCTACTCCTGCTGCCTGACCTACCCTCAACACCGTAGAGCTTGACCTGATTATGCTGGAGCCCTTAGTTGTCGTTTATGGTTTGTTGCTGTCTTGAACTCTTTATCATGCTTGGGCTATGGAGGATATGATCCTTTTCTCTTTATTAGTTGAATAGAGAATTAATTTACTCAACTTTACGTGCTTTATTGTGGTGCTCTGGTTATTTGTGTGCGTCCATACCAATTGTTCGCTGTCTTGCTTGAAACAAGCTGCAAAAGTGTTTCATACTTTCTGTACGTGCTTTGATACCACACTGTTTCTTTTTTATCATTTTGAGATGTGATGACACGCAAGGTTTTCTGTTGCAAAGAACGGGATGCAAGTAATTTGTAGGCTCTCTGAGATGGTGACAAATTGTGTGTCGTTTGCATGCACTAATTTTTGGAGGGTCTGAGTTCATTTTTGAATGGAGCTTAAAATTAAGGTTTAGTTGAGATTAAGTGTACTCTCACTCATAATTCACTTTAGACTGTTGTCATTTCAAATTCATGTTGTTGCTTGAATTGATGCACGTTAAGATATTTTTATATAGAATCAGTTGAGTGAAATTTTAGTTGTGATCTATGAAATTCCACATCATCATTTTTGTTTTTCATTATCTTCAACATTTCAAGCATGGTATAAAATAGACAGGACATAGAAACACAAATACACATTTTGTCGCAGCTTCTTACTTTTATTTTTTCCAAAACTGGATAACTGAAACTGTTTAATGACAGACCCAATCTTATGCACAAATTAGAGATCATATGAAGACAAGTGATTGTTTTCAGACAATTGTTTTTTCATCTGAGAACATCCAAATAATTTTCCTGTTACATTTTGCTGTGTACAGACATTAGGATCACAGTTTTGTTTTTTAATATATTTGTTGCTTATCAAATTGTAATTTGGATGTTGGAACTAAACTACTTGAAAGTTAATTATTCGAATAGAAATATAGCTACTTTAGTCACATATCCAGTACAGTTTATGATCTCAAGAAAATAATATTCAATAATTTGGAGTAGAAGCAAAAAAATTAATGCTAGTTACTTATTTTAACATGAAAAGATTGTAGCTCATTTACTGGCTTGTGTAGGTGAGAGTGACAGGAGTTTTACAACAGAGCCTATTCCAGTCAATGTAAATGTCAAGCCCAGTAGACTCATCAGTCGTTCTTCAAGTAATGGGATTAGAATAGCATTGGACAGGTATCTTTCCCTTTCCAAGCTACAGTTCCTAACTCGCTTTGGAGTACACGTGTCGATCAAAAAGTTACACAAGTATATAATTTTTTTCACCAGCGGCCAAGGAAACTTAACTAGAAAAATCACAGAAATGGATATCAAGCAGGTATGAGTCTAAGACTCTAATAGACTAATACAGGATATTTTTGTCGTTTCTGTGAAATTAACTCGATAAATTTGCATGCCTATAATTTTCCAGGCAATAATGTTCAGTGCCTCTTTGAACAAGCTCACGTTAAGCCAAGATGAGGCTGCGGAATACACACAATTGATTCTAGAAGAGATCCAAACTGGCCAGGGATTCATCCAGGTGACAACTTGCTAGTGACTAGTACCAAATAATTCTTCACAGCGTCGTACATTATATATGTTACAACAAACTTTCATAATGTCCATTTTCTAGGCTCGAAATGTATCTGTAAAATAGTGATAGAATTGGTGGCCTAGCCAAATACTTCAAACTTAGCCATGAAGATTTGTATTCCTATCTACTGGTAATGTTTATCAAACTTATTACAGATGAGGAACACAAAGAAGGGTCTGTCAGGTGATCTCCAACCAACTTACTGGGAAAAACCAACGGCAACCAAATATAGCTGGGAGATACTATCCGGAGCCACTGTTTTCTTCCAAGCTCACTGGAGACGTATATGGCTGGTTTTGTTGTGGGCTGGAGCATGTGCTGCAGTCTTCACATGGAAGTTCATGCAGTATCGTCAGCGATTGGCATTTGAGGTCATGGGGTACTGCCTATCTACTGCCAAGGGGGCTGCAGAGACACTCAAGCTCAACATGGCAATAGTGCTACTGCCTGTCTGCCGTAATACAATCACTTGGCTGAGAAGAAGCCATGTCATCAACTCCGTCATACCATTTAATGACGCCATTAACTTCCATAAGGTTTTAACTTCAACCAAATTTTATTTGTATCTTGGCATTTACCTGACTGGAATGGTCTATCTGCTGTCAGCATAACATTAATTTATTTTAGCTTGTTGCGGCGGGGATCGTCATCGGTATAATCCTCCATGGAGGCATCCACCTATGGTGTGACTTCCCAAGGATTGCAAGGGCAGATAAGATCTTCTTTGGACGCACAATTGCTGCTGACTTTGGGTACCACCAGCCATCATACCTGGAGATAGTTGCATCAACTGAGGGAACAACTGGTATAGCCATGGTAGTATTGATGTTAATCGCTTTCCTGCTTGCTAGTAGTCCTTCGAGGAGAAACCCAGAATCACTGCCACCTCTTGTCAGACGGTTCGTTGGATTCAATTCCTTTTGGTATTCGCATCATGTGTTCATTGCTGTCTATGTGCTCCTGATCGTCCATTCCATGTTTCTCTTCCTTGCAAAGGAAGTCACAGAGAAGACGGTAATTTTCATTAAATAAAAGTAAGATCATTATGTGTTCATGTTAGCTTATTTTCTCGAAATGTATGCAGACGTGGATGTATGTTGCCATTCCTGTAATTATCTACCTTGGAGAGCGTATGTTCAGAATGGTCAGATCTATGGTATTTGACGTCAAGATTCTCAATGTGTGTGACCATTTAATGTATTTTCATTGGAAATACAAGCTGATATGTCCACTTTTATATTTCACCTTAATTTATTTGTACTTTCCAGGCAACAATTTATCCGGGAAAAGTTCTTGCACTAAAGGTGGCCAAGCCCCAAGGTTTCAAATATCAGAGTGGAATGTATGTATTTGTCCAATGTCCACAAATATCAAAGTTCGAATGGTGAGAATACCATCACTTCTAGTTCCTTCCTTATAAATTTTTGAGCTGTTCTTTTCTACTGATGTAATTTGCATGAGGTGTAAAGAGTCATTTATATACTAATTTCAAATTCATTTTATATATTTGTGTCAGGCATCCGTTTTCACTTACCTCTGCGCCAGATGATCGTCACTTAAGCATCCACATAAGATCCCTTGGTGACTGGAGCTACCAAATGTATGATGAGTTCCAACAGGTAAAATATTGTTCGTACAATCAAGCTAGAACCAATAATTGCGCATTTCCATTTTGTAGTCAGTTATAAATATATACATTTTAATTTTTCAGGCAGTACTTTCTAGCAACTGCAACCTGCCAAAAATATCCATTGATGGCCCGTATGGTGCAGCATCACAGGATCACTCAAAATATGAAGTTATCTTGTTAATTGGACTTGGAATAGGAGCGACACCTTTTATAAGTGTTCTCAAAGATATCGCCAACGGTCTAGATAAGGTGTGTTGCTTATAATTTATAATGTTCTTCGACACATTGAAATAATGTTGACATATTTATTTCATATGTCATCCAGGGTCATGCCCCATATAGTTCTGACGACCGACTGAAGAAGGCCTACTTTTACTGGGTAACAAGAGAACAAGGATCCTTTGAGTGGTTCAGGGATATCATGAAAGAAGTTTCTGCTCTAGATAGCAAACAGGTCACAATTTTATAACCTCCAGCTTTGAGGTATTTACAAGTTCTGAAACAGCATATAGCAATTACACTGAATATGTTGGATTCTTCTGGAACTTTTGATCTGGTTATAGGGTGTCATAGAGATGTACAACTACCTGACTAGTGTCCACGAAGAAGGTGACAAGCGGTCAGTGCTAATAAGTGCAATTCAAGCCCTCCATTTTGCACGACATGGCATCGATATCATCTCTAAAACTCCTGTAAGCCTTTTCTTCATTGTGAAAAAAAAATATGCTATTCAAAAAAAGTTGAACACAAATTTCTTTAATTGTATATGTATATGCAAAGTTGAATACTCCCTCAGTCCTATTGAAAGTGTCGTTTTAGACTTTTAGACATCGTCCTTTGACTGTTCGTCTTATTCACAAAATTTATGTAAACGCTATTTATTTTTTTCTAACTTAATTTATCATTAGTGATACTTTAATAATAATGTATTTATTTTAGTATTTTTATAAATTTTTTGAATAAGACAAGCGGTCAAACGTGAAATCTGAAAAGTCAAAAACGACACTTTCAATGGGACAGAGGTAGTAGATTTCTTGAATTGGGACCATTTATGGAGATGCCAAGTTGAACAAATTCCTTCCATTTGCAGGTTCGTACACACTTTTCTAGGCCAAACTGGCCCAGGGTATTCAATGGTCTTTCAAGAAGACATATTGGAGAGAAGATAGGTAAGAGTTCTTGTCATGTGTTTATTTGCACAAACTCTTAGCTAGTCGTCACACGATATAGGAATACAAATAACAACATCCTTTTCTGAACATTGAAATAAGAACACATTAGGGATGAGAGAAACATTGTTTTCTGAATCTTTATTTTATGAACGAGTTTGGAAAATAATACTATATATTGGCAGTAGAAGTATCCATACTGTTGCAAACTGCATAATAAACGTTTCGAAACACTAAAGATATCAAGAAATTTACTCTCACCATCCTAAAAGGTTCTAACTTTGTGCAAGGATAAAGTACCATATGACCTTATATTTTCAAGAACTATTTTGCCTATAAATATTCTCAATATTGTGGCAGGGGTTTTCTATTGTGGACCAGATGATTTGGGAAGACAACTGGAGAGGCTCTGTCAGGAAATGAACACTAAAACATTCACTAGATTTGTTTTCCACAAAGAACATTTCTGATACGATTATATTCTCTGTAGTATATTTTCTCAATAGTTTGAACAAAGTGACTAACTTATTGCTAAGAATTCATTGCCATGTTCATTTTGTAGTCAATTCATTTTTACTATGCTAAATGTACAATTATTGTTGGAGCTGATGTGACAAAGCAATTATCAACTGACGAACTGAACTCTTGCCATGTTACTTGTTAAATTGGTCGACTCAATACTTCAATTTTGACATCGTACACTACAACAAAACACCACTGTAGCGGCAGAACCAAAATTTGTGTTGCGGTAGATTTGAAAAAGTCTACTACTCTAGTGGTAAGATGATTTTTAGTGATGAAATCATAAGGTGATTTGTGGCTACAAATTGATTTTTAGACGTACCACCTTATGGTTTGAAGCTATAAATAGCCTTTGATATTTAGCAGTGGACCATATGGTCCACCTCTAAAAGTTAATACTTAATGATAAACCATAAGGCGGTTTGCCTCTACAAATATCTGCTTGATTCACAACCCATGTCTCGACCAATCAGTGAAGAAGACACGGATCACATGCACCTCCACTCCAATCATTCTTCTCTTCCCCTCTAGTTCTCCTGCACTTGATCCCACCATGGACGCTAGCGACTCTGGCATGCCCGGTGAGTTGTGTGCTGCGACAGCGACCAAGTGGCGGAGCGACACCTCACAAACATTCGAGTATGGGGTGGTGGCTCCCATCTATGCAGTATAGGCCTTCTTCATGTTCTACTCTCCATCTATCTCGCATTGCCATATCCGCCTTTGCGGTGTCCGACGTCTTCCTCGAGGTGTCTTGCCCTGGATGCTCAAGCCACCGCCTCCTATTGCATGTTGACATGCATGGTATCGATATCTCCCGCCCCAATCTCTACAATGACGAATCTGAACGATGCGGCAGGGGATGTCAGCTAGCGGTGGAGCCATAGGGGCTACTACATGCCTAACCTTTTTTTTGCTTATTTATTTGTAGTGGTTGGTAGAAAATTCTGATTTTTATCTGCGATTGCGTAGTGGTGGGTCTAATTTTGTTTTGTTAGGAGAAATGTTTAGCTAACAACTAATCTTTCTACACATGTTCCATCCATCTTGCATTCCCAGTCACCATTACATCTCCCCCATCACTGGAAAATCAATAGGCATTCGACACGGAGAACAATTCAAAAAACAAACTACATTCCATGCTTTACCAGCTGTCCAATTAAGTACTAATTTTGAATGCGAGGTTGCTTAGCGAAGCTACAAGCCGAAAGTCAGGAATGAATTGAGTTAACGAGCTGGTAGCAATGTACGATTAGCACACATGGCTACTATTGGCCAACTTTTTGGTGAATTCTGTGGTGAGCTCACTATAGTAATTAGCATTTGTGTGTGTGTGTGTGTGTGTGTGTGTGTGTGTGTGGTTGTGTGTGTGTGTGTCAAATCCAACAAGCCCACACAATGCGTGTGTGTGTGTGTGTGTGTGTGTGTGTGTGAAATCCAACAAGCCCACACAATGCAAGGGCAAGATGCAAATTTAGCATTTTTTGTATTGGGGTTGATGATATCTACACTGACTATTGTTACAACTCACTTATAAATGTACTTCACATTGCAACTAAAATATATACATTTTCATGAGTGGGGAGCATGTGCCCCCTACACTTTCGTAATGCGGATCTACCGTCGATTGTTCATGCCTATATGTACACCTCCCAATAGAAAATAAATGGTTGGTTTATTTTCCTAAGAAAAGTGACCCAAGTGTTTGGTTGATTAAAGATTTTGCTAATCGAGGTAGGAAAAACACTTGAAAGAATAATCCCTACTTGAGAGATCATGAAGTGTTTGAGAAAGGCACACCTAAATATATGTTAAAAATGGATTCAATAAAAAAAGTTCTCAAGTCATACATGTTGGTGAAATAGAAAATGGACATATAATGGAGAGAAAAAAATGACCCAGTTTTTATTATTATTTCCTGTGAAGGATATAATTATTTTGGTGAATTGTTTATTCTGAGGCAACTAAGATGCAAATATTTTCTTGTTCAGTTCATATTTGTTGGTAACAAATTATTTATTTCATTAAATTTCAAGATATATTATTCACAAAAAAATATTCAACGTAGTAAAATGGTTTGATAGAAGCTTGTCGAGCTAACATTTTTTGGAATGTGAATGAGATATAGGGGGATGATTATAAAATGATAGGTATATTTCATAGTAATTTAGGATAATGGACAGAGACCAAAATTTTTGTATATGAGCACATCATATAGTGTATTTCCATATCTAAGCAGACAAACACCTTTTTCCAACTTCAAACAATTTTTTACATGTACCACCCAGAGCTAATAGGTTGCTATTAATGGCAAGGCCCAGAACTAGCATGTCAACCAAAAAAATTAGAATATAGAGGCCACGGTGCTCCTTTTTTTTAGCAAAACCAGAGGGGAATCCTCTACTGGTATTTCTCAGTTTTATAAGATTTTTTTATGTACAAATCATTTACAAAAAGGAAAAGAAAGAACTGTACAAGGTCTGACAAGACCAACTAAAAAAGATAAAAAAAGAGTTAAGCCAATTCTGTAGTTCTATCTTCATCTGGCCCTTGGCCTTGATGATGGTTAGTTCCAGTTCAGATTTGAGCTCCCTTTTCCAGTTGGCTAATGATACTCTCCTGTGATAAAAAAAAATGATACCATTTCTGTGCTTCCATATGGCCTAGCAAGCAACTATCACTAGTTCCGTACAAATCGGGATATTGTTCCTTGTGTTTGCTTCCTCCACTCAATCGACAGCTTCTAAATTTTGCCAATCCAGATTTAATATCCTCCAACACAATTTGGAAAAGGGACAGGAAAAAAATAGATGTCCAAGTCATCTTTGGTGTTTGTTAAACAGAGTACACAATCATCAGAATTAAGATGGTGATTTTTCCTATATCCAACCTGTCCTAAATAAGTAGCCTGAAAATGAATTTATGATGACCCCGAAGTCTTCCAGAGCTAAGAAAAGGGTTTTGGAACTATTTTAGTGCCTCTGATATTTTTATAAACAAGTTTTTAGGTAAAACTTGCATTTCCCAAATATAGGACCATCTATCAGATTGTCCATCCACTAACCCTATCAAATCCAGCATACTCTAACTGATTAAGTTGCATTGAAGCTGCCAATGCAACTTTATTTGTGACCGAGTAATGATGTGTTATATTTTACTAGTTTTTTTAGCAAAAGAAAAAGGTTCAGTCTGTTTGATTTTTTTTTGTTTGAAGTCTTCAGTCTGCTTGAATTATGGCAATCATCAATTCACGATATGCATATTCCCCGATTCCCTCTCAATAAAATACATGATAAGGCATGTTCTAAAAAAAATATGCCTCCCTTCACGTGACTTGTACGAGTGCAGGGCCTCCATGCTCCTTTTTCTTTTAACTAGATTGAATGGCCCGCGCAGTTGCATAGGCAAGACACTAAAGATCTATACAATATTTTAAATTCACTTTAACTTGGTTTATTTCAGGTGGTATTTGCAATGCTATAATTAAATTATTTGCCTAGCAATGTATATCAATGTTATAATTAATCTGTTCCTTATACATAAATCTGTAAACGTTGTTCATTAGTTATAACATTTTCTTCTATGATTTTTAAATAAATGTTCATAGCATCAAAGTTGCAATAGAATGCCCTTATCTAGTGATGCATGCATGAATCCACGCCCGATTATATCAGCTTGGTTAATCACAGCATTCATCTTTGACCAGTGCAGCAGTGCTGGCCTTTGTATTTTTTTTGTGCAAGTCCTGGCTGCACACAATCTATCACGACCACCAAAATCTCCATGGACATGCTGCAACTGATGAAATTGTTACCTAGTCCAGCGCTTCCGTGCAATGAATTAATTTTTGTTCGGCCGCCGCAGTCACAAGAGATCCGGACACTACTCCCATGTGTGAAATTTACCTCCTATGGTATGTTCTGCTCCATATTTATCGAACACATCAACCTTTTATATCTATTAATAAACTCCTTACCTTTGTAGTTTCTTGCTATATTATATCTCCGCCAATCACCACAGAAGTGATGTATTGTCTTGACAAGAACGCAACAGTTCCTTGCTGCCCGTGTTATTCTCCGCCAGGTTGCTCTTCGTTTGCTACTAGTATGCTTTGAGCTCCCAGATTAAAATGAGGAGGTAGAGTGTGGGATAAGGTCTGAGGACAATGTTTTGGGTCTCCATAAAGCACAAACATAGAAATAAAAAAAATTACTCTATGCAAAAATCACTACTAGATTTAAAGCCTACAGTGTCGGGCAAAAACGCCCTGTAGTATCGGGCTTTTTGTCCGCTACTACGTTGCCGTTATTAAAAATAGAGCAGTTTTAATAACGGTCATTCCGCCCGCTATTACTGAGGTAGAGGAACAAATAAAAAAAGAAACAGTCCGGGCCGAGCCCAGCCCAGCGGCCCGTTGGGACCTGCTGCTCGTCGGACCCGGAGCTGGGCAGCCACCTCGCCAGATCCGGCCGCCACCTCGTCGGATCCGGTGTCGGGGAGGGGCGCTGCGTGGCCTCCTCGACGGATCCGGTGCCGGGGAGGGGCGCGGCGGTGCAGGGTCGTAGTGGGCTCGGCGCGGGGAAGGCCAGCAAAGGCGCCGCCGCCGGGAGGAGGCGCTGCCGGGGAGGAGGCAGTCGGGGAGCGCCATCGGGGAGGAGGCGGCCCGTGTAACATCCCGAAAACCTGTATCATATTGCCCATGTAATAAATAACGAAGTTTGGAAAGATTTCACAAAATTTGGCTAAAGTTTGGTTGGATTCGAATGAGAAACAAACTCAACAAATTCGCAAAGGAATAAAAACTCATACTCGCGACTTGGGCCAAATCTCTGCCGACCCGTTTCCCCTCTTCTTCCCTCGCGCGGCCCGGCCCGACCCGAACAGGGTCATCCCCTTCCCCACGGCGCCTTTCCACCTCAGCCACGAGCGCGCGGCTCACGGGGAGGCCGCCACCTCGGACGTGTGGCGTTTAGCGCCGCCGCAACGGCCGGAGGGCCCGCGCCACCAACCCTTCCGCCCCTTTTTCCTCCTCAAAACCCCACCCGAGCCGCCGTCTCCCACCTAGCGCCAAACCCTAGCTGCCACCGCCGCCTGCGGTTTCTACCTCCGCCATGGGCGAAGTTCGGAGCTAGAGGTGCGCGTCTTGACCTTCGCGTGCGGCGTGTGGTGCTGCGTCGATTGGTACTAGCCTCGCC
Source organism: Chloris gayana (assembly GCA_031894775.1). NCBI lineage: Eukaryota > Viridiplantae > Streptophyta > Magnoliopsida > Poales > Poaceae > Chloris > Chloris gayana. The sequence continues at coordinate 45,484 of JAUNZO010005007.1, forward strand.
GTCGTTCGAGCAGTGGAGCGCGCAGACGACCCGAGCCAAGATCGCTGCCGTCTCCTTCATCTCCGTCGCTCGTCGCCGTTGGTAAGCCTCCGTCGAGCTTAAGTGGTGTTCCTTGTTCTCCGTCGTGGGTTCTGTCTTCTAGCGCTAAACGCGAGCTTGTCATCCTCTTGTAGCCACGGAGCGCGGAAACGCGTGGTCACCGGCGAAGTCCGCGTGCCGTTCGTCGTGCGCCGCCACCAACTCTCGTCGTCCGAGTGGTGCATAAGCTCCCCGGTGAGTGCGCGCACCTGTCCCCGTCATTCCCCTTGAGATTGTCCATGAATTCCGTGTTCCCGTCGAGTTCCGCCACCGCGTCGCCATGGACACCGGTGAGCCGCCTCGCTAGGGGCGAGCTTGAGCTCCATTTCTAGGTCGTGAAGCTTCGTAGAGATCTCCCCGAGCCGGTCTTGAATCGTGAAGCGCCGTTGAGTCGCCGCCGCGGAGCACACCGCCGGCGATGCTTCGGTGGAGTTCATGGTCCGGGTTTGGTCCGGTTATGCTCGCGGGAGCATGGGCTACCTTTTGGTGTCATTTGTTGGGGGCTTTGACCACCGGTGGGGTTTTCCCTTTCGTCCGCCGCCGTCGCCAACTCGGCGAGCACCGGCCGCTCGTCGGAGGGGAGCTGGTGCCGGGACCGGCGCCGACAGATGCGCCGTGGGACGGGCTCCGTCCCGGTGTGCAGGGCATGGCCGCCGGCGAGCTGTAACGGCCGAGCGAGCCAACTCCGGCAAGCCCCGTGGCGGAGCCGGAGCGGCGCCGCCCTCTCCGGTAATGCCGACGTGGTGGTCGCCATGGCAGATTTTCTGCTGATGTGTCATCCACGTGGGGTAGTTTTCCGCTTGCGTGGCTCCGACTTGTCGTCCTACGTGGCGATCGCGTGGCAACCACGTGGCGGAAGAATTGCCACGTGGTGCTGTCCTGTAGTGGGTTTGGTCTGCGTGGCACCGACGTGTAGCCGACGTGGTGCCCGCGTGTCAAGGAATATGCCGGAGAATATTCCATTTCTTTTATTGGATTTTCTTGAATTTCCATAATTCTTTTATCTTTGAAAATTCATATCTTTTTCCCGGAGACTCGGAAAAATACGCGGTCGAGTTGCGTTGGACTCGTAGCGACGTTCTCTACGCGTTAGTGTAACCTTTGGTCATGTTCTAGTGTTGTAATTTCCGTCGTCCGTTTCGTACTTTTCCCTATTGTCTCGTTTTGCGTGCCTAACCCCTGTTTCACGATCCGTCCGTCGGACGGTGCCGAGGAGTTCCCGTCCGAGCCGCAGTTTGAGGAGTTTCCGCCGGTGCAGCGATACGAGTACCCCGACCCGGCCTAGGAGTAGCCCTATCCGGGCAAGCCGCAATCCTTGACCACTCTTGATCCTATTTAGTACTTGCATTAAATTGGACCATGCATGATTAATGGTTACTTGCGCTTGTAGTTTACCTATGCCATACTATGCTATCCTTGCCACTGTTTGCCATAGGTTGTTCTACTCGTTACTCGCATGCTTAGTACTTGCTTAGTTGCTTAATTGAACCCCATGATGACTATACATGTTTTTGTGTAAAATAAATTGTATGTGTTTCTTAGGTGTCGAGTTTACGTACTAGATACCCTGTAGGACTTTTGCGGGGGCGAGTGTAGGTGGTTAGGTGTCTGGGAGACTTCGGGGAGTCTCTATTCGGAGAGTACCTGTTGCGGGTACGGTTGTGTAGGGGCCTTGGGTTTATGGGGCCCCTGTTGTGGTGACACTTGTTGTTTTGAGGAGAGGGATGGTGACTCGCCCTGGCAGCGTAAGGACCGGTTCTTGTGCGTATGCCTCTCTTGGTCTTACTAGCATACCACGTGACTTGTATGGGCGGGCTGGATCATGATACTTAGCGGAGGAATGGGTGGCCCGCCGTGGTGTAGAGATTAGTGGTAGTGGGTGTTGGAGCGTTTGTCTCGACCCACGAGCGAGAGGATATCCCACCTGGCCCGTGGTACGCCTTGTCACACCCTTCGGGACCTTCTTTTCCTATGTTGTGGTTAGAGGATCCCGGACTCGAGGGACGGGCGCTACCCATTCGATGCTTTGAGGAGTGATCTTGTGAGTGTTGCTTTGCTTGGGCCACGACGGTGGTCTTTTGTTTGAGTACCTCTTCACGTGGGTACGGTTGCTTACTCTCTGCAGAGATATATAAATCTATACGTATAGTCTAGCCCAAAGTATGGGCACTACCGAGAGAAATCCACTTGATTAGCATTTACTACTTCTCCCTCTCGATAGGTGTTTTACTTCCGGCCTCGAGCTGTGGTCCCGTGGAGGTGTGCGGGACATAAAACTTGACCCTTGCAGGATTGTGTTGTTTCCTACAAGGCCACTTATAAAATTTGACTAATTATAAAATATGATTCACATAGAATTGAGGAATAATGCTTTAGGTGCTAGCCCTTGCCTTTCCTTGAACTATCCCAATATGCATACATTGTTGCTAGGTAGTTTGCGGCTTGCTGAGTACGTTATGTACTCACGGCTTTATCACTTTGTTTTTCGGACGCCGTTGCCGAGGAGCCGGCCGAGCCGATTGAGAGAGCCGACGGGGAGGAGTGACGGTCTCGCCTACACTCGAGTTGCTTGTGGGTATGGACTTCACTTCGGTTCTTCACCGGAGATGCTTCCGCTTTGCTTCCGCTTCGCTTCCGTTAGATTTCTGCTATGATTTCGCGATGGCCTGCGTGCCACGCTCTTGTACTCTTGAGATTGAGACTTATGCATATTAATAATGTACTTGGAGATTCTATTATCTTGCCTTGATTACTCTCTTTATTTATGGTTTTTCTGTACTAACATGTGTTGGATGTACCTGCCACACTCCTGGGAGTGGCATAGAGGTACAAAGAGTCCGGATTTCACGTTGGTGAAATTCGGGTCCTCACAGCCCGGGAGCGGATCGTCGGGAAGGAGCGCCGGGAGGAGGCCGCCGGGTCAACCGTCGGGGAGGAGGCCGTCGGTGAGGAGGCCGTCGGGTCGAGGTCGCCGGGGAGAAGCACCGTGGAGGGGGCAACCGTGAGGGCCGTGGGGTCCAGCGCCGGGGAGGAAGGCGACCGGGGAGGACGAGGTCCGGTCGAGGCCGCCAGGGAGAGGCGCCGTGGTGGGGGACGGCGACGAGAGCCGCCGGGTAGGGGGTGGCCGGCGTGGGGGGATAGAGAGAGATCGAGAGTGACGGCTGACTCGAGATGGAGGGGAGGGACAACTCTACTTAGAAAAAATTTGTAACCCTAGGTGTGTGTATATATATATAAACGGGCTGATGGGCTTTGAGTTGGGTTGGAGGAGGTATAACAATATCGGGCTTAAGATGATGTCATTGTGCCCGCTTTTGCTGGCTTTTTTTCATTATCGGACAACGATGATGTCATTGTGCCCGCTACTACTGGTCATTTTCAATACCGGTCGTCGCTGATGTCATCACTGCCAGCTATTACAGTGGAGCCTGTAATAGCGTCGCCCACGATGACGTCAGCGACTACGCACTGTAATAGCGAAAAAATTTGTGTCCGCTATTACTGGAAAATGCAAGATGCTATTGCAGGCTTCTTTTGTAGTAGTGAATCAGGATTTGAGATGGGTGCTGATCAGCCATCTAGCTAGTTTACGTTTACCTGAGAACCATCATTGTATGTGCTTAGTATGTTGCTGACGGTCAGCTCCGTGTTGATCGATCCATGGGTGCACCTTTGACAACTCATGTCTCTGATGGGCATACGCTAGCTAGGGCTCGAGAGGAACAGGTCTACGAGTAAATATTATTCTAATACATAGTTGAAGCAGCCTTGTGTACGCACCCATGCATTCTGAATCACCGTTGCTCCTGTCCAGTGCTTGTGTATATTCTTCGTATGCTACCGGAAAGCCAGATTGATGACTGCAATTGGTTCTCTGCAAGCCTAAAATCAGTGTAGATTGGAGCTGGAGCAGAGAAGGAGAAGTCGGTGTATATGTCCCTGGATTCACATATGGGAGGCGAAGAGATGGCAGCTGATAGGGGACAAGGACACGAGTGGTTTTGGGTTTAGATGACCTAGATATTGTTCTCTTGATAGAGATTCAGGGCCAGATTGTATTCTCAGATCTCGTAGGAGGATACTAAGGGTCAGGGTCGGGGTCACATGTTTTACTTTTTTGTGAGAATTTTTAGCGTATTTCTCTATTTTTTTAGGTAACATGGTAGAAAGTTCATCTTCTTTTATTAATAAATAGATAGATGCTTGGCCTCATTATATAACTAAAAACCATGCCCATTGACTCATTATTGTTGATGGCAAAACAAGTTAATACTGTCAGTCTGCTTTAGGTCAGTCTCAATGTAAAGTTTCATCTCACTGTTTCCAAGAGTGCCACATCAGATTTGAAGATTTAGTTTGATGTATGAAACGGTCTCTCTCAATGTATAGTTTCATCTCACGGTTTCATAGGCAACTTATAGCATTAATTGAATATCTATTTGTTGCATTGAGATTCGTCAAAACGTGTTGGGATGAAACTCTATGCTCTTAATGGGAGTTTCAATGTAGTTTCATACCTATGAAACAGTGCCAAATGACTTTCATCCCATTTGCCCAGTTTCATATTAATCGCTATACCACGTCACCTCTTTTGCTTATCCGGCACCTTATTTAATGCTAATGAAACTCCCACTGAGACTGGCCTTATATATGTGCATCGACTACAAATTTTTAAGTTCATATCGTTTGCAGTAAAACAAGAAAATAGCATGATTGATCGGTGGTGTGCTAGTAAATAACGGAATTGCCTGCTGCATTATATAGTTGCGGCCCATGGAGGCCCACTGTATGGCTACGATGTTGGTTGCTGCTTACAAATGAAAATACGATTGTGGCGTGCTCAAATTTGGAAATACACTCATTCATGTTCTTAAAAGCAAAAAAACACCGGGACAAAGAAGTTTGTTGGACGCACGCTTGTTTCGCTCCATGGAATGACTGTCATGGTGGCGATGGTGTTAGCTGGCAAACAGAGCTCGGGCATATGTGTTGATGGAATGACGACAGTGAACGCTCTCCTCTTGGTCTCCATCTCCCCATTTGGGACCACATCATCTGCCCAGTGCTTTTTATTTGCTCTCAGTTACTCCCTCCGTTCAGAAATATAAGCATTCGTTGACTTTCAGATGTCATGTTTCACTATTCGTCTTATTCAAAAATTTGTTAAAATTTTATTTATTTTGTTACAGTATACTTTATTCCTAAATATGTTTTAAGTATGTCTTCTTTAGTTCTATATTTGCATAAATATTTTGAATAAGACGAATGATCAAACGAGAAATCAGAAAGTCAATGAATCCTTATATTCTTGGACGGAAGAAGTATCATGGTAGAGGCAAGTACGGACCATAGACTACATATAATGACCAAATAAGATGCATGTATCTATAGCCCGCGCTGCCTGAACTAAGCCTGCTCCTAAGTCCTGCAAGGCTGCGATTGCACAGAAGCGTCTCTGCACGCAGCCATGACAGTCGATGTGATCTAAGTAAAATTGCAGCAGCAGAATGGGGCGGGCAGCGTAGCTTAACTGTTCCGCAGCAATTGACAGATTGATGATCCTACTCAGTTAAAACCCTACAATAATTTTACCACAGATGCATATGGATATGTGCGACAATAGAACACGTCCCACCACTCACCATGATGATGATGATATGGCTAGCGCGACCTCGATCGCTTCTCGGACAAGAATACAAATGTGACTGGTGCAAGACAGGCCAGCCCCTACTCTAAACGCATAGAGCGTGTCGCTAGGTTCTAGGCGGGTCAGGGAAGCGTGTACACGTATTTCAAAATGTAAGTATTTGTTGATTTTTTGAAATTGTATTTGATCGTTTGTCTTATTCAAAAATTTTGTGAAAAAATAAAAACAATATCATATTTAAAATATATCTAACAATAAATCAAAATATAACAAAATAATCATTATTCTTGTAAATTTTTTGAATAAGACAAACGGCCAAACCCAATTCCGAAAAGTCAATAAATGCTTATATTTTGGAACGGAGATAGTATACTCCGCGCCCTCCATCCTTCGTTGACTTTCATAAATCTTGTTTGATCTTTTCTCTTATTTACTTTTATGAAAATGTAAAAAAAAGTACACCACATTTTAAGTACATGTAATGATAAAATAAATTATAATAAAAAATAAGAAGAATGATAAAAAAAGAATTACTGAAAGTAAATACATACATTTTGGGATGGTGATAGTAAGAATTACTGTCCTCTACCGTGAGGCAGCGAAGAAGAACGGTTAACTGAGCTTGGAAAGGCACAAACAGTTTCAGGCCTACACATATAGCGGGTTCACTACTTCAGTGCACAGCAATTTGGTAGCGTAGCAGTTTGATTGTGAGTCGGTCCACATTACCCTACCACATCCATGTTATGTTAGGTTATACTTTTGATTCCCTCGTCTCCCTAGTGCTTTAGCCTAAAACTAATTGGATGAGTCTAAACCCAAAAGAACCAAGAAAAATTAAAACAAGTATATATGGAAAAGAAACGGAGAAAAATATGGAAACATATAAAGTAATACACCAAAAGGTTAGGTTAGAAAAAGAAAGGTGAAGCCGACAAGAAAAGTGTTTTAGTCTCAACTCTAAAGTAGTTACAGTACAAAGTTTATAATGTGTTGTGGTGTCATAGTTACATTGTAGTTTGCATAGATAGTAACACACCTATGTCAAGAAAAAAGAATAACGGTAAGTTTTGGTGTTCGGTTGGAAGATATGTGCCTGGATGTCACATGGGTGTGGCCTCCATGGAGTTCTCGTGATGACCATTGTGTGCAAGCGTATACTGACTTTTGGACTTGCATGAAAATAAGACGGCATGCATGATAAATTGACATGGCTAGCTAGGTCACCATGCATATAATGGACTATGATTGTGAAGCTTCCTCGAAAATGCTTCAAGCATCCTGCGTGTAGGCTGCCACATGGTTCATTTACCGTGGTCCTCATGATGTATTACAGCTTACACATTCTTGTTAAAATGTTAATTGCTCATGTTGAACTATATTATGCATAATTTGGTTGCTAAAATTTGAATGAACCAATATACCAAGAAAATCAGGGTGGAGGCATGACATGACGATGTAGCTTCATATATTCTTCCCTGATGACTTTTAAAAGTTAAATAAAGTTAGTCATTGTCACTATAGCTTGATCAAATATCTATTAACGTAGCCACATTTCAATAACATAATTGTAATTAATTTGTGATCTTGTTTTATAAAAGAAATGCTTATAATTATGCTTGATAGAGACATCTGATCCTGAAGCTTATAAACCAAAATCGCTTTTTTTATTTTATTTCTTGGTTGGAAACGATGTCAGTGGCCCACCATCGAATTGTTGTTTGGATGGACAAGTTATGAGATTACTATTATTCAGTTGCTCATCCTTGAAAACTTAAATGAAAGATCTCTATCTTCAAATAGATCAAAATGGAGACGAAGAAGATACTTGACTCTCATCGATCCCTGTTCAAACAAGCTAACGCGCAGAAGATCCGCAATGCAAATGTACTGGTCATATTCCATCGCAGAAAGTATCATTGCTCTCCGTGTGTGGACCAACTCTACCCTACCAGTCCCAAGCTCTACAAGAGCTCGACACGTAGGTTACTCTAGGCAAGCGACTCTCATTGGAGCATAAATACGTAGCAAGTTTACAGGAAAAAATAAAAGAAATGAAGAAGGTATATTAATTGCAAGAGGAACCTTCCCGGAAAGTTCAGTCGTCTGTCACTCGATTGCAACGGTTATCTGGTCCAACTCCGAGCCTCTCCTTCTCCATATATAGGCGATCACTTGCGAGCTAAGCAAGCCGGCCATGAAGTCACTTCATTAAGTTGCTAGCTCCCACAGTCCGATGCTGCTGCTGGCTGTTGGGTTGATCAATCAAGCGCCATTGTCGAGAGCTTCTTCAGCAAGGCCTTCTCCTTCAAGCAAGCTCAAGCTGACCTCGCAAGCTTCAAGTACACCAGCACCGCGCAAGCTCAAGCTGCCTTGCCCGTCAATGGATGATCTTCAACTAACTGTGCTTGGTCATGAGACTGATCTCGACTTACCAAATGTACGTATAGATCCATGTATTTCTCTAATAATGTTATTTTTAGTAATCTATTTAGTACAATTGGGATGACCAAAAATGGACGCCACGCATGCTTACTTGTTATTGCTACTCCTGTAATGCAGTTCTCTGTGTCCATCGATGTGCATACATATCTTAATAATGTCTCGATAAGCATATACTAGTATGTCTTAGTATTAATTACTATATTGTAATGCTCGTATTTTGGCTTTTTACAATCCTAAAGGAATCCGACAAATCTGAGGCGAGACCTCCTAACTGAGGTACTGTAACGTATATGCTTTCATTATACGTTCTGCTTTTTTCTTTTGGTGAGTATGTTCTAGTCTCTCCTTGATTTAGTACCTTGTGCCAGTCCTTCAAGGGCACATGCGTCGACAAATACCTCCTTCCATATATGCTGAGAGTAGAGCCTAGGATTGACATTCTGCAGGAGAGCAGGAGTCTTCTAAACTCTGTAGGCTAACACTAAAAGATCCATCAATAAAATTATAGAATCATATTTATACTTAATTTTGAAATTACGCCTCTATCATAATTTGGCCATTCTTTCACAATTGAAATTTATTTATGCCCAATCGTATGTCGATCAGCAACTATATCCTATAAAAAATCACTATCATCCTTTCCGTATAACATAAGACAAAGAATCTATACTTGTGGCAGGTCCACCCCATCCACAGGGAGAGTGTTGGACCACTCCACTATGCATATATGTCCATTTAAGTGCACTCAGCAGAGATAGTAGTATACACTTTTGGCATTTGGTCATTGCTCATTTTGTTAGGACCTTTGTTACCTTACAAAATCATTGTCTCACATGTCTTAAACAAACACATTAGCAGCATGTGTAATATAGGATATGACAACATATGTAAGAGTTAATTTATTTTCCTTTTTTCATGTCACAGATGGTCGACAATGATGCCATGGAGATCAATCTGTTCTTGACAGGACCTGAAGATGAGAGGAATCTGTACAAATGTTTAGGAGGTATCTTCCTGTTTGGTTTGTGCGCCCATATAATTCAACTAGCTCCTAATTATCTGAATTTTCTCTTGAAGGGATGGGATTTGAACTTTATCAACACACTATGGTAGTAGAGCATGAATTTGCTGACCAAGAATTGGAGGATCATGTCGAGCCAAATATGCCAGGTGGATTGTTACTGCGCGCCTCTTTTTTTTACACTGCACTACTGCAGTCCTCTTTCGGCTGTTTACTATCCAACTTTTTGTGACATTATTGAAATGAATTTGTAGTAACAAAAGATTCAGATTCTTTCTTGTCCCCTATGAGACGTTGCCAAAGAGGAATCCGCAGGCGAGGTGGATCGTGGGGGGTAAGCCAGAATTCTATACATAGTAACAGAGTGTTTCTTTACAATTAAACATAATGTAATCAATTGTTTTCGCAGAATGAAGAAACTGTAGATTTCATTTATAGTCTATTTAAAACAATGGATATGACTTTGAAAGTTGGTCGTTTGTTGCTAGGTCAAACTAAGCCATCTATTTGGGTCACAAAGTCCTTTCAGAAGCCATGGAGTGGGATACAGTACAAGGAAAAACAATACTCGTTGGACACAAGATGAAATGAGAAAACTTGTGCAAAGTGTCACCAAAATAGGGCTTGGAAAGTGGAGCAAGGTGAAGGAAGATCACTTTGCAACATCTATCCGGACTGCAGTTCACCTCAAGGTATTGTATATATCTGTAACTTGGCCTTATATTCCATGTTTAAGTGATGATAATAATATTTTTTCTGCCACCAGGATAAGTGGAGGAACTTGGTAAAAGCCTGTAGAGCAAATGCCACCAGTAGAAGAAGGAAGGTCCATATGCTATCTTCTCAGAATTATTAAAACTTGTATTTATCATGCCAGACATAGTAGAAGCTGCTGATCTAAAGTAACCATTTCTACATTTCTTTGTTCCACCACTTGCAGGTAAAAGTACAAGAGGTTACGGAGTTGATTGTGCAAGAATTCAAGCACAAGATCTTGGCCATAGAATCTGGCAAGAATCTTCCTGGAAAAAGAAATGAGCCTGAACCTTCAACAATTGTTCATTCACTTCGTTTTGAATAACTAGATGAGGCTAATTTGTCGGGATGAATAAGAGTTGTCCCAAATGCCGTTTGTTGTGGAAGTAAAAAAACAGAGGTTTTCGGGTCCAAAATAGTGGCCATTATTTTTCTTCAACTAATGGCCATTAGTTCAAGGGTAGTTTAGTAATTGCATTAAAAAATTAATATTTTTTACCATACAAACTTGTGTTAAATACACTAAAACTTGACTGCAATAATAATGATGATGATTAATCAAATTTAAAATAAATATTTTATAACAAATTCATGTAAAAATTGACTAACTTATTAGTTATGATGAATTTTTGTATTATAATCATATTTTTTTGACAATATTACCCTTTCTAATGGCTATTAGTTATTAACTTCTAAAATTTAGTCTACACCGTTAGATCCAACTAATAGTCATTAGTTGAGGAAAAATAATGGATAATATTTTGGACCTGAAAACACCCCAAAAAGATGTCGTTTGTTGTGAGCTTCACAATTACTCCGAAAATGCTCCTCCATTAGTAGGGACAGAACAACATGTGCAATATAATGTGGTCAGTTACAGTCGTGATCGCCATGTCAGGGATAAGGAGATCAAGAAAACGAACCTCTGTGTTTCTTGAAAAAAAATGAAACTCTTGGCACTGAAGCCAAGGACAGGAACCCTGCTGATTTTTTAAGAGAGACGGGGTGAGACACTGGAACGCAGGTGGGTGCGCGCCCGCAGCCAGCAGCTTTACCAACTAAGCTGAGCCCACTTCCCAGCCTCCATGTTTTGACCAGGCCACACAGGAGGCACAATACTAATTAATGCCTGGCCATTGCCCCGCGCAAACAGTAGTGACAGTATGGAGCGCCATGTGTTCACCTCGTCGATTGGCAACCCCCGATCCTGTCACCCTCTCCATTTGTTGACCAGGAGCGAGAGGCAGATTGACGAGCCGTTGTGGCTGCACGACGTATGGGCGACTGGGACCAGAACGGTACGTGTCCATTGCCCTACCTAGGCAGCAGGTGCGTTGTATATCTAATATCTATGGGCTCTGCTAGCCTCTTGACAAAGTTTCCTCTTTCTTATTGCCAAAACGGAGAGCCCCTTCCTCACCGGCGATCTACTTTCTTATTGCCGTCACCATCATGCTGCTGGCAATCAGGAGGCAACAAGGTCGCTGGAGCATCTAACGCAAGATACCAACCAACCCATGGAAGATCCTAACAATGATTCCTCAGGGCCCAGGGGACGACGACGGTGATCACTATGGAAAAATTTAATGAAGCAATTAGTAATCTTGGCCTTATTGAAATACCACTGAAGGGTAAAATGTTCACTTGGACAAATAGTCAGGAACAACCTTTATTGGAAAGACTAGATTGGTTCTTCATCACTAATTCGTGGTCAGTAAATTTCCCTGGCACTATTGCCACAGCCCTCTCCAGACAAACATCAGACCATGTACCATGTCTGATCCATATTAATACTGATATACCAAAAGGAAAGGTCTTTCGTTTTGAGAATTATTGGATGCAGCGAGAAGACTTCATGCAACTGATAAAGAATGCTTGGGAAGTCCCAGTGACACAAGTGGATAAAGCAAGGAAAATAGTGGCCAAGCTGAAAAATCTTAGAAGAGTGTTAAGAAATTGGCAAAGAACACTCTCCAATCTAGCAGTCATGATTGCCCATACAAAGGAAGTGCTCATGTTCTTGGACATTATAGAGGAATATAGAGACTTATGCCTTGAGGAATGGAACTTCAGAAATATCCTACAAGAGCATCCGGATAGCCTTTTAGAGCAACAAAGAACTTACTGAAAGCAGAGAGGTACAATAAAATGGGTTAAGTTGGGGGATGAGAACACAAAGTTTTTTCATGCTCATGCATCCATCAAATACAGGAAGAATCTTATAACCTGTCTGGAAGATAGTGATGGCAACCAACATTTTAATCATGAAGAAAAGGCAAAATTATTATGGGATTCTTTCAAAGACAGATTAGGTAAATCTGAATTCACAGAAATGCATTTCAATTTGAGTGAACTTTTGACAGCAGATCCTGATCTTGAATGGTTAGAAGATCCTTTTAAAACAGAAGAGATTGACAAAATCATAAGCAATTTGCCTTCGATAAATCCCCAGGACCTGCTGGCTTTAACAGTGATTTTACTAAGAAGTGTTGGTAGATTATCAAAGAAGACTACTATGCTCTCTGTCATGGTTTTTATTCGGGGGATATATGTATGCAGAGCATCAATAATTCATATATCACCTTGATTCCAAAGAAGGATAGCCTACTGACTGTAAATGACTATAGACCAATATCCTTGCTGAATTCAAATCTAAAACTTCTTACTAAACTTCGGCGAGATAGATTACAACAAGTGATACTTAGAATCATTCATACTAATCAGTATGGATTCTTGAAAAGTAGATCAATTCAAGACTGTCTTGCTTGGTCTTTTGAGTATTTGCATTTATGCCACAAATCCAAGAAAGAAATTGTGATCTTGAAGTTAGATTTTGAGAAGGCTTTTGACAGAATAGAACACGAAGTAATTCTGCAAATTCTTCGAGTATAAAGGTTTTGGTCAAAAGTGGATTACATGGATATCAAATATACTTGGATTCAGGAACCTCATCGGTCTTATTAAATGGAGTGCCCGGAAAAGTGTTTCACTGCAAGAGAGGAGTGAGACAAGGTGATCCCTTATCTCCTCTCGCTTTTTGTGCTAGCAGCAGATCTCCTACGATCGGTGATCAATAAAGCAAAAAATTTGGGGCTCTTATTATTGCCTATACAAGTGCCGAGGAACAGGAGATTTTCCTATTATACGAGTATGCGAGATGATACTCTTTTAATTATGGAAGCTTGTCCTAGGCAGCTTTTTGCTCTTAAAGCTCTTTTGAATACTTTTGCTGATTCCACAGGATTAAGAGTAAATTATAATAAGTCCTTTACTGTGCCCATCAATGTCCAAGATGCAAAAATGCAGCATTTGGCAAGAACCTTCCAATGTCAAGTTGGTGCTCTACCCTTTACCTACCTTGGCCTGCCACTAGGTCTCAATAGACCTTCGGTAGAAGAATGTTTGCCTCTAGTCAATACAATTGAAAGAAGATTGGTTGCATGTTCTTTATATCTTACTCGGGGTGGCAAATTGCAGATGGTAAATTCAGTCCTTTCATCCCTGCCTATCTTTTATATGAGCACAATTAATGTTCCAATCACGGTTTTAGAGCAACTTGAAAAATATATGAGACATTGCTTATGGAGAGGGGTGATATTAATGCAAATAAGCCCTCACCAGGTGGCACTGGGAAAAGGTAACTAGGCCAAAAGCTGAAGGAGGCTTGGGAGTAATAAAGCTAAGAACTATGAATGAAGCTCTACTCCTCAAAAACTTGCATAAGTTCTTCAATAAAGCAGATTTACCTTGGGTGCATCTTTTATGGAACACTTATTATTCTTCGAGGGAGCTACCAGGTATAAGGAAAAGAGGTTCTTTTTGGTGGAGAGACATTCTAAAACTATTGACAACTTATAAGGGTATAGCCAAGGCAATGATGCAGGATGGCACTACCATTTACTTCGGACTGATTTATGGAATGGTAGGATTTTATCCAATCAATATCCAGAATTATTCTCCTTTGCACAGAATAAAAAGATTACTGCTCAGAATACCAAGATCCATCATTTCATAGTTTTTTTACACTACCTCTTTCAGAAGAGGCCTATGGGCAGTATCTTGAATTACAGGAAATTATGGAAACAGAGTTCACAGGTGCCACAACTCTGATATATGGACATATATATGGGGTCAACAGAATTTTAGTGTCGACAAAGCCTATAAGCATCTCATCGGTCACTCACAAGTTGATCCTGCATTTAGTTGGATTTGGAAATCTTCTTGTCAAATGAAGCATAAAGTTTTCTTCTGGTTGATCTTAAATGACAGAGTCAATACTCGAGGACTGCTAAGACGAAGAAATATGTTTCTAGAATCTTATACTTGTGAGATGTGTATATGGCAAAAAGAAGAAACCCTATGTAACAACACTAAATACAAAAGTGCATGTTCATGTCATTCATAAGCATATCATCTTGTGCATTTGTGAAAATATTGAATTTGGTTAGAGAAAATACACATAAAATATCAAACTAGTTAAAGATTAAAGGAAAGGCTTAAAAAGAATTTAAATAAAAGAGAAAATAATGTGTTTAACATTTTCTATTTCTTAAACATGCTAAATAAAGAATTATAAAAGTACTCGAAATTATTTTGCTTTGTGAAAATAATTGCAAGAAATAAACAAAGCTTCTTTTATTAATTTATCTTGGAATTTTTTAACTCAAAAACCATTTGGTATTTTAACCTGGACTTAATAGGAAAAGTGTTTAAAATACTTTCAAATACCTCCCTGTATTTTTCGTAGAATTTTTCGAGTGCTAGAAATGCGATTTTTAATTAAGTCAAAGGCGAGGGGTTTTATGTAAAATCGCCGCAGCCCCCAATTCCCTTTCTTCTTCCTCTCTCTCGCTGAACCGCCGCTCACCCGCCGCCTTGTCGTGCCACCGCGACTCCTCCTGCCGCATGCCCCCGTCCTCCCATCGCCACGCAGCAGCTACACCCCGCCACCTCACCTCTCGGCCGTTGGGGATAAAAAGCCGAGCCGATCCTCTTTCTCTCTCTCGCACTTGAGCACCACCGGCCGCACTTTCCGGTTCCCCACCGCCCGGCCAGCTCCGGCCGTTCCCCAGCGAGCTACGACCACCGGGAACTCCACAAGGATCAACCGCACCTCCTCATCATCGCAGCTCGCACCAAGACCTTTCCATCTATGAGATCGAGCTCGTCTTCCCTAGAAGGCCGAACCGGGTAGCCCCGGCCGCGATCCCGAATCGTTCCCCCACGGTGAGCGAATCCTCTTTCTTCCGTGTCCCATGGCTAGGCAACTTCTTCCTCTATTCCCTAGTAGCTTACTCCCCCTTATCTTCCATGGTCCGGCGGGATTTAACCAAGTTCTTCTTGAGTTTTTGTGCCGCCGCCTATGCCTCCACGGTGAACGTCGGTTTCCGGCCACCTTCGACGTTGACCGTGATGATGCCGTTGAAGTTCATCCTCCCGTGATGCCGTAGGAAGAAGCGGGAGGAAGTTTGGTGCACCGTAGGCCGCGTGCGACCTCGCCGGACTTCCGACGGAGCCGCATCTCGACGCCGGCGCACTTTCCGGCCGTCTCGACCCCGTGGATTCCGCTCCTAGATTCCTCGTGTTCCAATGAGCCCTAGAGCCAAAGTACCGGCCGCTTCACCCCCTCCGCCTCACTCCGGCGACGCGCGGCGCCACCTCCGGCCGCCGCGGCCATGTCCGCCGCGCCCACGGCGTTTGGGCCGCGCGCGGGCCTGCTGGGCCGCCTCGAAGCCAAATGGGCCTGGCCACTTTCGGCCCATTACCTTCTCAAGTCTTTTACGAATTTATTCGTTTTCGGAATCCTTTCAAACTTCGGAAATTCATAGAAAATTCAGGAAAAATCAAAAAAATGTCAAACAAAGTTCATTAGACTCCAAAAATTATACTCTATTTATTTATGAATTCAAATATCTATTTTGAGAAATTATAATTTCATAGTTTAATTAAGTCCCTTTTCTTTAGTTAATATAACCTATTATTTTATGTTAATTATTAATTGTTTTTGAAAAATAAATTTCTTTAAAAATTAGAGATACTGCAGACGAAAGTTTTTGTTAAGTTAGTTTTCCAAAATTCAACATAAACACCGTCATTTTATATGGTCCAAATTAATAGCTTAAGTGTTATCACATATCGTTAAGCATTTAAAATTGTTGTTTAAAAACACGACTAATTATTAATGAATGAACCTGATTAGTTATTAATTAATTAACCTGATTAATGATTAATCTTTAAGTAATGACCTTGATTAAGCGAGTAATTAACGAGCATGATTAACTGTTAATTTCTAGTTGATAATTACTGAACATAATGAATCGATAATTGTTGGTTAATGAACATAATTAACAAAACCTTTGCACATCATATCATCTTCATTCATGCATGCATGGTTGTGATTCGCGACGTATTGTTGGTCGACCTAGGTCCCGACGTGATCGAGGTTCCGTCCGAGGTCGCGAAAGGAGACTGAAGCTTCGAAGTCGACCGAGCACATCGAGGAAGCTAACCCCGACTCGAATCAAGGCAAGCCCGGTGCATCCCACCTATGTTTTTTTAAGTCTTTTCTTTTATCACGAGTAATTGTGTCGTGATTGTGCATTAGGTTTCAGGAATTGCTTGACACCCTAGATGCATGAGTAGAATTCCTATGTTATATGTTTATCCCATGATGGTTTATATTTCGATAGTTGCTACGCTTAATTCACGGGGCTACGGTAGAAGTCGAGTGGTGCTTGAGCACACTCGCGAGCTGAGTACGGTCTGATCTTAAAGCATGGAGGCTTTAAGTTGATTGATGTCTTTTAAGTTGTAAGTTAAGGATGAAGATGAAATTGAAATGGAGACCGGACGGGCCCTGTAGGAGAAAGGGCGAGACGAGGTCTTGCAAGGTGGTAGCCCCGTCCGTGTCGTTCAAGGACCGTACCGTTGTTGGCCTCGCTGAGCAAGTATTTGAACGTACCGATTTACATACTGGTGTTTATGGGGCCGGGAAGCCGATGTAACCTAATTGCCACGGCGGTTGGACGTAGCCCATCCCCTAATTGGGCTGGAGAATGAGGTGAGGCCTCATGTCTCAACGGGAGAGGAATGGGTGGTCGCTCACGGATAACGTCGAGGATGGGTATCGCGTGGGGTCCCTAGGTTCTCGGGCGGATGGGAGACTAACCCGGCCATCGCCGGGAATTAGCGTGAAAGGTTGTCGTATGCGACCAAAGGGGTGCGTATACGCCGTGTAAACGGGTTTTCCCAGCTGGTGAAATCGATTCGAATCGCTGTCCCTCGCGAGTAATGAGTACCGCTTGTTCACCGTGTCACATCGTAGTTAATCAAGTGAAAGATGAAGGAAGAGTAATGAAAGGATGGTTGGTTGGAATTAATCTTTTCCTGCAAACTTGATTGCAATAGTGATAGTCTGCAAACCTAGAGACTAATGAACTTAACGTGAGCTAAAATACTGAAAGTAAGAACCCACCCTTTAATGCTGTTTTTCGCAAAGGAGTAAACCCCACAGCCGGAAAGCCTTTGCATACTAGGCGTCGGCCTTAGCGTGCCATGTTGACGGGTCGGTCTTGCTGAGTATTAGAATACTCAAGGTTTGTTCGTTATATTTTTCAGGAATCGAGTCGTACTTCCTCGAGCTTGTACGGTAGTCCTGGAAGTGGAGTGTCCCAAGTGTGGTTCCCACCAATGGGAACGGTTTCCGACGTCGTGAAAAGAAAGGACCGTGATGTACGAAGGGCTCGGTGCATCACGTTGACCGTCTACTAGTGTTTTGTTGTATAAAGTATCGGTTTCCGCTGCAATACTCGTATGTTGTTAAACTTCAATAAGATTTATTATTCCGCTGCATCAATGTTTGTATTTCGAAAACCTGGTTGTATTATACCATGATGTATATATGCTGGCTTGTATGAGATGATACACTCGTTGTAACTCGCTTCGTCGAGTGTCCCTCTGTTCCGATTCCCGGGTGTCCCGGAGGGGATGTCACAGCTGGTATCGGAGCGGTTCGGAGGCAACGGTTCATCATTACAAGCTTGTTTTCAAAACTTAACACGTTTAGTGCGGTAGAACACGAGAGAGTACGGAGCCCTATAAGGATGTAGAATAGTTGGACTTTTTACTAACTGTTCGACGTTGGGTTTTGGAAAGTGCTAACTAGTCGTTATAGTTTTATATGCTGTAGTACGTATAGTTAGTCCGCCGAGCATGCATCATGTCATATTGAGTGCTATAATATGAGGTTTTGGGAATTAGACCAAGATAGTATCGTAGTGTAGAGATAGTTTCCTATGGACGGTTCTAGAAGGAGCTTATGCCAATAGAACTCTTCCACCGAGGCAATGGAATGGGTAATTTCAAGATCTTCATCTACAGATGATTAAAGACGATCGGAGAGAAGGATAATCAGGTGTAGTTATCAAGGAGCCCTATGAGAGCTATGGATTTAAAAGGATAGATTAAAGAGGCTCGTATGAATGGGTACTACAAGTAAATCTGGTGTTGGAATGAGAGATAGTGCACCCCTTCTATAGACACCGCTTGTGCGTTGGAACTTTAACGTGTTCTACCGTTGGTGTCCTTATATTCTAAATTTGGATCGGTGACACTAATACCAAGTTTTATAACGAGAATGGAACAAACTAGAAGAGGAAACCATCCTGAAAGCTCCCGAGCAAGATGTTCGAGAGTCGGCATCAACTCCATCTACCCTGGCACAAGCTATTTCCACTATATTGGAGTCTCGTGAAGAGCAACGGGAACTTCTTCGAGCAACTTGTTCGGAATACGGCTCCACGAGGCCGGTGGTCAAGATCAGCATGTTCCACCGGTTCACGTTACATATTCGGATTTCCTGGCTATTGGTCCACCCAAGTTTTCCGATAAGGGAGATCCTCCGGAAGCGGACCATTGGTTACGTATTATCGAGTCGAAGTTGGAGCTCATACCCTGCACCGAGTATCGAGAAGACTATCTTTGCCGCTCAGCAACTAGAAGGATTTGCTTGGAGCATGGTGGGCTAATTACAAGGCTATGATTCCCGAAGGTCACCAAGTATTATGGCAAGAATTCACAAAGGCTTTTCGTGAACATCATATTTACGAAGGTATCCTCAACCAAAAGCGTAAGGAGTTTCTAGCACTGAAGCAAGGTGATATGACCGTACACTCCTATTCAAAGTTGTTCAACCGTCGGCTCAATATGCTCCTCGGAATGTGGACACCGACGCCAAGAAGAAGGAATGCTTTAAACAAGGACTTACTACCAAGTTACAATCCCGGCTTGTTTTGGACCGAGGAGTTAGTTTCAATGAGTTGGTAAGTGATGCTATACTCATGGAGGATGCTATTCGTGTTCATCAAGAAGAGAAGGCTAAGAAGAGAGCAGCCAATGAACAAGGAAGTAAGGTACCGTCCAAGTATCGTCTAGTCCACATTTCTGCAGCGAGATCGAGAGGTTCGAGCCTCAGCCATCGGATCTCATTTCTCACCGGTTACCTCGAGCATCAGCAACGGGTGTTTTCCCGTTCATTGGTCCAACAACCAGATCTATCAAGTATACGCTCCTTATCCCAAACTCCACCATCCGCTGACCATCTATGCTATAACGATGGTTGTCATGGACAATTGGCTCAAAATTGTGTCGCACCAACAGAGCAGAAATTGGCAATACGTCCTCAAAAGAAAGCGAGTTGGTCGACGGAAGAATGCATTGAAATATGGTAAGATGAAGACTGGTCGTGTCAACTTCACCACCGCCGAAAAGATTCAGAAAGGATCACAAGTCATGGCTGGTGTGTTTTCTATCAACCATCATGACGCCATTATTTTATTTGACTCGGGAGCAACCCACAACTTCATCGATAAAGGATATGTCCAAAGGTATAATCTACCATCATGCAAGATGACTTACTCGCACCTCATATCATCGCACTGGAGGTAATATACTTGCAGATCAAAGTACTACAGAGCTACGGTTGAAATTGGGTCATAAGGATTATCCCACCTCCTTTATAGTCTTAAATGGGCAAGGATTGGATGCGATTCTTGGCATGAGATGGATGAAGTATCATAAGGCGGTATTGGACATAGATGCTTTTGCAGTTCACCTGAATTCTCCTCTCCACGGACGAGATTGCTTTCGGTTGACTTCTGCTCAAACTATTCCTCCAATGATTTATAAGACTGTTGGTAAAAGTTTGGAAGACATTCCTATAGTCTATGACTACCCCGATGTTTTTCTAGAAGACTTACCGGGTTTACCGCCGACCGTGCGGTAGAGTTTAAGATAGAGCTACGACCTGGAACAGCACCAATATCAAGAAGACCGTATCGGATGCCACCGAATGAGTTAGCCGAGTTGAAGGTGCAATTAAAGGAATTATTGGACAAGGGATATATTCGTCCAAGTTCGTCACCACGGGGATGCCCAGCTTTGTTCGTGAAGAAAAAGGACAAAACATTAAGGCTATGTGTGGATTATAGGCCTCTGAATGCCGTCACCATCAAGAACAAGTACCCTCTTCCAAGGATTGATATCTTGTTTGATCAACCGATAGGAGCTAAAGTCTTCTCCAAGATAGATCTTCGTTCAGGGTATCACCAGATTAAGATAAGAACCGAAGACATACCAAAGACCGCATTCTCCACAAGGTACGGACTATACGAGTACCTGGTGATGTCATTTGGATTGACTAATGCACCAGACACACTTCATGTACCTCATGAATTCCGTATTCATGCCGGAACTGGATAAGTTTGTCGTGGTATTTATTGACGACATCTTGATCTATTCTAAGTCGGAAGAGGAACATGCCAATCATCTAAGAGTTGTATTGCAACGGCTAAGGGATCATCGACTATACGCCAAGTTTAGCAAGTGTGAGTTTTGGTTGAAGGAAGTACCATTCCTAGGGCATGTGATATCAGCCGAAGGAGTGGCGGTTGATCCTGGCAAGGTTAAGGAAGTAATGGATTGGCAGCCGCCGAAGTCGGTTTCGCAAATCGAAGTTTCTTAGGACTGGCTGGTTACTACGGAAGGTTTATTCCCAACTTCTCGAAGATTGCCAAGCCGATGACCAAGCTGTTGGAAAAAGATAAGAAGTATGTATGGAGCAAAGAATGTGAAGAAGCTTTTCGGACATTAAGGAGATTGCTGACAACCGCCTCGATACTCGCTCGACCGGATCCGACGAAGCCTTTTGATGTGTACTTGTGATGCATCGGGAACAGGACTCGGATGTGTTCTAATGCAAGAAGGCCGAGTAATTGCCTATGCTTCTCGACAACTAAGGCGTCATGAGGAACACTATCCCACACATGATCCGGAATTAGCAGCGAGTGGTTCTTGCATTGAAGAGCTGGAGACATTACCTCTTGGGAAATTTAGTACATCTATACACGGACCACAAGAGTCTCAAGTACATCTTTACCCAAGCGAGATCTAAATATGCGTCAACGAAGATGGTTAGAGTTAATCAAAGATTATGAGTTGGAGATTCACTACCACCCGAGGCAAGACAAACGTGGTAGGCGATGCTTTAAGTCGCAAGGTTCATTGCAATAATCTCACGGCGCAACTCTTGATTCAAGCACCTCCATCCGAAAGTCATGAGCCTAATCTTCGAATTCTTCCGTATGGAGCCTTGACCAATTTGGCTCTTATTCCTACCATTCGTGAAGAAGTGGTAGCAGCTCGAGCAGAAGGATGCTTGGTATGGAACACATCGGAAGACGGCTCCGGAAGGGCGAAGTCAAGTGTTTCCAAATAGATGACGAAGGTGTTATCTGGTTCAAGAATAGGCTAGTAGTGCCTAAAAACTTGGAACTTCGCAAGAAGATAATGGATGAAGCCCATACGTCCAAGTATTCTATTCATCCAGGAAACCAACAAGATGTATCAAGATTTGAAGAAGAGATTTTGGTGGACAAGAATGAAACGCGAGATAGCAAGATATGTCAACGAGTGCGACACTGTCGACATGTCAAAGCAGAGCATTTGAAGCAAGCAGGTCCACTTCAACCTCCGAGTATACCTGAATGGAAATGGGAAGATATCGGTATGGACTTTATTGTTGGATTAACAATGACTCCGCGGAAGCACGACTCTATCCGGGTCATAGTTGACAGATTGACCAAGTCAGCTCACTTTATACCGGTACATACCAACTACAAGACCAAGCAATATGCGGATCTATATATTTCACGTATTCTATGTTTGCATGGAGTACCCAAGACCATCATCTCGGATCGAGGAGCTCAATTTGTCTCTAGATTTTTGGGAACGGTTGCATGAGTCGTTAGGAACGAAGTTAATTCGAAGCTCGGCATATCACCCCCAAACGGATGGACAAACAGAAAGAATCAATCAATATCTCGAGGATATGCTTCGAGCATGTGTTTTGACCTACGGCAAAGATTGGGAGAAATGTTTACCGCTGGCAGAGTTCTTATACAACAACAGCTATCAAGAGAGTGTCGGAATGTCACCGTTTCAAGCTACGTATGGACGTAGTTGTCGCACTCCTCCGAATTGGTATGAAAGTGGAGAAAGAATAATCTTCGGACCCGACCTAATAAAAGATGCGAGAAGAATAAGTACGTCTCATTCAACAGAATCTCAAGAGAGCTAAGTCTCGACGGATCAGCTATGCCGATAAAAGACGTCGAGAGTTGGTATTCAAGGTTGGAGACCAAGTCTATCTACGAGTATCTCCTACCAAAGGTGTTCAAAGGTTCGGAATCAAGGGCAAGCTAGCACCACGATACATCGGACCTTTTCCAATCCTGGAAAGATGTGGAGCTGTAGCATATCGTTTGGAGTTGCCGAGCACACTTGTCGGGTATACACAACATATTCCATGTATCTCAAGCTGAAGAAGTGTTTGAAACCACCGGTGGATATACCGACAGCTGAAGTGCAACGATTACAACCGGACTTGACATATGACGAACGTCCGGTCAAAGTTCTCGACACCAAGGATCGAGTGACTCGACATCGGACCAACAAGTTCTACAAGATTCAATGGAGTAATCACTCGGAAGCTGAAGCTACTTGGGAACAAGAAGAGTTTCTTCGATCAAACTACCCCGAGTTCTTTAGTACTATCGTCTAGTCGTTTCCATCGTGAATCTCGGGACGAGATTCCTGTAAGGGGGAGGGCTGTAACAACACTAAATACAAAAGTGCATGTTCATGTCATTCATAAGCATATCATCTTGTGCATTTGTGAAAATATTGAATTTGGTTAGAGAAAATACACATAAAATATCAAACTAGTTAAAGATTAAAGGAAAGGCTTAAAAAGAATTTAAATAAAAGAGAAAATAATGTGTTTAACATTTTCTATTCCTTAAACATGCTAAATAAAGAATTATAAAAGTACTCTGAAATTATTTTGCTTTGTGAAAATAATTGCAAGAAATAAACAAAGCTTCTTTTATTAATTTATCTTGGAATTTTTTAACTCAAAAACCATTTGGTATTTTAACCTGGACTTAATAGGAAAAGTGTTTAAAATACTTTCAAATACCTCCCTGTATTTTTCGTAGAATTTTTCGAGTGCTAGAAATGTGATTTTTAATTAAGTCAAAGGCGAGGGGTTTTATGTAAAACCGCCGCAGCCCCCAATTCCCTTTCTTCTTCCTCTCTCTCGCTGAACCGCCTCTCACCCGCCGCCTTGTCGTGCCACCACGACTCCTCCTCGCCGCGTGCCCCCGTCCTCCCATCGCCACGCAGCAGCCTACACCCCGCCACCTCACCTCTCGGCCGTTGGGGATAAAAAGCCGAGCCGATCCTCTTTCTCTCTCTCGCACTTGAGCACCACCGGCCGCGCTTTCGGTTCCCCACCGCCCGGCCAGCTCCGGCCGTTCCCCGGCGAGCTACGACCACCGGGAACTCCGCAAGGATCAACCGCACCTCCTCATCATCGCAGCTCGCACCAAGACCTTTCCGTCTATGAGATCGAGCTCGTCTTCCCTTGAAGGCCGAACCGGGTAGCCCCGGCCGCGATCCCGAGTTCGTTCCCCCACGGTGAGCGAATCCTCTTTCTTCCGTGTCCCATGGCTAGGCAACTTCTTCCTCTATTCCCTAGTAGCTTACTCCCCCTTATCTTCCATGGTCCGGCGGGATTTAACCAAGTTCTTCTTGAGTTTTTGTGCCGCCGCCTATGCCTCCACGGTGAACGTCGGTTTCCGGCCACCTTCGACGTTGACCGTGATGATGCCGTTGAAGTTCATCCTCCCGTGATGCCGTAGGAAGAAGCGGGAGGAAGTTTGGTGCACCGTAGGCCGCGTGCGACCTCGCCGGACTTCCGACGGAGCCGCATCTCGCCGCCGGCGCACTTTCCGGCCGTCTCGACCCCCGTGGATTCCGCTCCTAGATTCCTCGTGTTCCAATGAGCCCTAGAGCCAAAGTACCGGCCGCTTCACCCCCTCCGCCTCACTCCGGCGACGCGCCGCGCCACCTCCGGCCGCCGCGGCCATGTCCGCCGCGCCCCGGCGTTTGGGCGCGCGCGGGCCTGTTGGGCCGCCTCGAAGCCAAATGGGCCTGGCCACTTTCGGCCCATTACCTTCTCAAGTCTTTTACGAATTTATTCGTTTTCAGAATCCTTTCAAACTTCAGAAATTCATAGAAAATTCAGGAAAAATCAAAAAAATGTCAAACAAAGTTCATTAGACTCCAAAAATTATACTCTATTTATTTATGAATTCAAATATCTATTTTGAGAAATTATAATTTCATAGTTTAATTAAGTCCCTTTTCTTTAGTTAATATAACCTATTATTTTATGTTAATTATTAATTGTTTTTGAAAAATAAATTTCTTTAAAAATTAGAGATACTGCAGACGAAAGTTTTTGTTAAGTTAGTTTTCCAAAATTCAACATAAACACCGTCATTTTATATGGTCCAAATTAATAGCTTAAGTGTTATCACATATCGTTAAGCATTTAAAATTGTTGTTTAAAAACACGACTCATTATTAATGAATGAACCTGATTAGTTATTAATTAATTAACCTGATTAATGATTAATCTTTAAGTAATGACCTTGATTAAGCGATAATTAACGAGCATGATTAACTGTTAATTTCTAGTTGATAATTACTGAACATAATGAATCGGTAATTGTTGGTTAATGAACATAATTAACAAAACCTTTGCACATCATATCATCTTCATTCATGCATGCATGGTTGTGATTCGCGACGTATTGTTGGTCGACCTAGGTCCCGACGTGATCGAGGTTCCGTCAGAGGTCGCGAAAGGAGACGGAAGCTTCGAAGTCGACCGAGCACATCGAGGAAGCTAACCCCGACTCGAATCAAGGCAAGCCCGGTGCATCCCACCTATGTTTTTTTTAAGTCTTTTCTTTTATCACGAGTAATTGTGTCGTGATTGTGCATTAGGTTTCAGGAATTGCTTGACACCCTAGATGCATGAGTAGAATTCCTATGTTATATGTTTATCCCATGATGGTTTATATTTCGATAGTTGCTACGCTTAATTCACGGGGCTACGGTAGAAGTCGAGTGGTGCTGAGCACACTCGCGAGCTGGTACGGTCCGATCTTAAAGCATGGAGGCTTTAAGTTGATTGATGTCTTTTAAGTTGTAAGTTAAGGATGAAGATGAAATTGAAATGGAGACCGGACGGGCCCTGTAGGAGAAAGGGCGGAGACGAGGTCTTGCAATGTGGTAGCCCCGTCCGTGTCGTTCAAGGACCGTACCGTTGTTGGCCTCGCTGAGCAAGTATTTGAACGTACCGATTTACATACTGGTGTTTATGGGGCCGGGAAGCCGATGTAACCTAATTGCCACGGCGGTTGGACGTAGCCCATCCCCTAATTGGCTGGAGAATGAGGTGAGGCCTCATGTCTCAACGGGAGAGGAATGGGTGGTCGCTCACGGATAACGTCGAGGATGGGTATCGCGTGGGGTCCCTAGGTTCTCGGGCGGATGGGAGACTAACCCGGCCACTGCCGGGAATTAGCGTGAAAGGTTGTCGTATGCGACCAAAGGGGTGCGTATACGCCGTGTAAACGGGTTTTCCCAGCTGGTGAAATCGATTCGAATCGCTGTCCCTCGCAGTAATGAGTACCGCTTGTTCACCGTGTCACATCGTAGTTAATCAAGTGAAAGATGAAGGAAGAGAAATGAAAGGATGGTTAGTTGGAATTAATCTTTTCCTGCAAACTTGATTGCAATAGTGATAGTCTGCAAACCTAGAGACTAATGAACTTAACGTGAGCTAAAATACTGAAAGTAAGAACCCACCCTTTAATGCTGTTTTTCGCAAAGGAGTAAACCCCACAGCCGGAAAGCCTTTGCATACTAGGCGTCGGCCTTAGCGTGCCATGTTGACGGGTCGGTCTTGCTGAGTATTAGAATACTCAAGGTTTGTTCGTTATATTTTTCAGGAATCGAGTCGTACTTCCTCGACTTGTACGGTAGTCCTAGAAGTGGAGTGTCCCAAGTGTGGTTCCCACCAATGGGAACGGTTTCCGACGTCGTGAAAAGAAAGGACCGTAATGTACGATGGGCTCGGTGCATCACGTTGACCGTCTACTAGTGTTTTGTTGTATAAAGTATCGGTTTCCGCTGCAATACTCGTAGGTTGTTAAACTTCAATAAGATTTATTATTCCGCTGCATCAATGTTTGTATTTCGAAAACCTGGTTGTATTATACCATGATGTATATATGCTGGCTTGTATGAGATGATACACTCGTTGTAACTCGCTTCGTCGAGTGTCCCTCTGTTCCGATTCCTGGATGTCCCGGAGGGGATGTCACACCCTAAGACATCTATTTCGAGATGTAATTTTGCCAAGAGATGTCTGGCAGATATTGGGTCCGACCTATCCAAATACCATTCAGCCATTGGCAGCTTTCAAACTCTTCAAGAGAAAATTGAAGGTCAAATTCTCAATGGAAATAATCATTCCGATGACTTGGGCTATTTGGACAACAAGAAATGAATGGATTTTTAGTCAAAGGGCTCCAACGATCGACCGATGCAGGGACAAGTTCGTTTATGAGTTCTCTATGATGCTACATAGAGCAAAAACTAAATATTTTCCAGAAATTTCAGAATGGATTCAGTCCCTTATGTAATTTTTTCCTGTTTTTTAATCCTTGTACATTTGACGATTCTTTTCTTTTAATAAATAGTCCGTAGGATCTTTGGGCCCTCCAGTTATCTCAAAAAAAAAAGGTTGTTGTCGAGTGCCGGATGCATTCATAAAACAACTAAAAACACTTGGCAAACCCTTTGTCGAATCCGGCACTCGGGAAAGAACTCTCGACATAGCCTTTATCGGCAAAGGGTTCTTTGCCAAGTGCCATTTCTCGGGCACTCGGCAAGGCTTGGTCGAGTGCCTAACACTACTACAATCGGGGCTTATAGTGACGGGCCAAATGGCCCTACAAGGTATACCGGGTCGCCGCTATGCCTCCATAGCTGCAAATCAACGTTTGTAGTGGCGTCCAAATGTGCACGCCGTCAATAATTCTATTATTAACGGAGGTTGGAATTTTCCACCACCGGTACAAATAGTTGATTAACAGCGAGTAACGTTGTTCACCTCATTATTAATGGCGGGTAGCAATGCCCACCGCCGTTAAAAATGGGTTTGTACTTGGCGGGTGGATCTCTTCAACGACAGGTGGCAACATCACCCATTGCTATCTTTTAAATATCAATAAAATAAAATAAAATATAGTATTATACATATTCCCTACAAATCGAATCCTACGGTTTTGAAAGTGCTACAAACTTCTAATAAGTGTTGCAAGTATTGATTAAGATCTTCGGAACACGTGAGCGGCTGCTACGCTACTATTCCAACATTTCACTCCAATTGATACGGTTGATGATCTTGTCCTTCGTTGTAATCCGTCTAGACAACAATGGCTAATTGGGGCCTCAAACGATCAACCATTAGCAATTCGGTGGTGGTTGGTCTCCCATCACGTCAACTATCTCTTCTTCCTCTTCTAGATCCTCAATCACGAACAATGCTCGCGGATCAAGGCCATCTCCTTCTCTAACTAGATCTCCAAGTGACTTGCTTCTCTACTCAATGCTCCTCTTCTTGCGAAAAAAGCCTTTTTGGATCATCGATGTAATCGGAGGGTTTATTTAACTTAGGACCGTCCATACCTATTTAGTTGCACTCAACAGAATATATGTACAAAAGAAACAAAAAAAAAGAAGTAGAATTACTAGATAGTAATACATCAAACAATATTCAATCCAACATTAGTCCTTGGCAATGGCGCCAAAAAAACAGCTTGTTGGTCGTAACTACGCACCCACTTATATACCGCAAGAGGATGGGGTATAGTTGTAGCTATTCTTTCTTTAGAGTATTCCAAGGTTTAATCGAATTCACATAGACTAATGAGAATTAAATATTATTATCGAGTAAAAGATCTAATTAAGCCTGTTGGTTGCAGGTTGGAGGTGTTGATGGTGTTGGTGCCGATTGGCGCAATGGCATTTCTGTGCCGATCGGCTCAATGGCTAAGTTGGGATCTAGTGGCATCGGAATACTTAATTAGCCTAAATAAAGCTATATGAGTAACCAGATACCTGCTAATTGAGATCGTAACTAGAAAAATCTAATTGGATAGTATCATAATGGGTAATTACTTAGATCAGTGAGAACCTATAATGAATAAGACCACCTAGTTTTTTGAGAGACCCCCAATTTATCGCTGCCGAGAGTAATCTCTTAATAGCGTAGGCATCTTACCCTACTTGACTATCTAAACGTGTTGTGGTAGCTTAGTTCTGTCACAATTAAACCACATATTTAGCATCATGAAAGAACTACCATCGGTACAAGATCCGAGTACTCACATAGCTTCTTAAAGGGCGTGTTGGCTTTGCACTTTGGAACTCCCTTTACCGGTTTTCCAAACACAAATTTAATGTTATGTGCCATCTAGAACACGACACTAGCGGTCCAACATCGAGGTTGTTCGTCGTTGTCCTCAATAGTGCCATCAAATTGTCTTTTCATAAAGCGATACATGTGCTTTCGGTTTATGAATTGACGGTTTCTCGTGTACACTATCTTCTGGGATGATGGAAGGTACACATAGGATGTATCATCAACGCATACAAAACATCCATACTTTCCTTTTACCTATCTTGATAGCACTCGTTAGTGTCGAGAAATCACTTATCATCACAAAAATGATGGCTTTGAGCATGAAGGGTGCTCTCCGGTATTCATCCCATATACTAACTCCTTCCAATCACAATTTTTGCATGTCTTCAAAAAATGGTTCCAAGAACACATCTATGTCGTTACCAGGTTCTTTCGTACCGGATATGAGGATTGTCAACAATAAGTACTTTCTCTTGTGGCACAACCATGGTGGAAGGTTGTATATTGATAGTATCACTGGCCAAGTGTTGTGCTTGTGCGGGTTCCTCGGTTGACCATAAGGATTCATCATGTTTGTACTTAGAGCAAACTGTATGTTTCTTGTCTCTTTAGAGAGAAATCTGAATGGTTAGGATCAAACTTTTTCACCGAGTTCCATCAATTAGATAACTAAGCTTCTTAGGGTCCCTCGAGCGCGAATGCTAGGTCATCAATTCATCATCCTTGGGGTTGGCAAACAAGCGTCCGATCCGATCGACTACCAGTAGGTACCACATGACCAAGGCTGGAATCTTCGTCTCTTCATTGTCACCGACGGTAATGTTTTTCTTTCTCTTCATCACATTCATGTTCTTCTTCTTTCTACTAACAGTTGATGTGGCTGCATCATAGTCGTCCATACTCTTGCAACGACAACACTTGCATGGGCATCTCACGGCATCCTTGTAGTCCCCCGATATAATATCCAATGATTTGGACACGCGTGAATCTTTTACATGCCCAACGAAAGTGGGGTTATATTATGGTCTTCTTAACAAAATAGGTACTTTTTGGCAATAAGTTGGACTTCGACACGATTGTCCGAAGGAGTTCCATCAAATCCTTGAAACTAGTACCTGGCCAACCATGGATGGCCTTCAATTTCATCAGCTCAAGTACTGTGCATAACATAATGCACCATTTTTCACATCCCTTAGATTTCTCGTACAATGGATCATTCAATGTCTTGCAAAGTTTCTCAGTCCTCTCGTTGTTCCTGCATTGAGTAACATTTGTGGTCCAACGTGTTGCAACATTTCCTCAACATCAAAATTACCAAACTATTCTTCTACTTCCTTGGCTCCAACAGGCTCCTCATCTTTAACATTGACATGATCATCAACATCATCAGCTTGGTCAGGCAATCAACCTCATTTCCACCATGCTTTGTCCACCTAGTGTAGTCCTTAACAAAACCCCTTGTTATTATGTGTGAATTGATTACAACCATATCCGTCCACCGCTTCTCATTTTTGCGGTCACGACATGGACAATGTATTTCAGTACTGACTTCTCACTTAGCATGTTGTGCGGCCCGCGTGAGAAATGTCTTGACTTGTCCTCGGAAATAATGTTCCAATCCTGACGCCTCATACATTCAAGATCAATCCATCCCAAGCTCTACACAAAAATAAAATAAAATAAAAGATAATTAGTTCAACAAAACATGAAACAATATATCTCGTAGGATCAAGTTTTATGGGTTACAAGAAACAGAATTTGTGTCGCAACTGACCAAGTGGGATCATGTTTTATGGGCTACAAGAAAAAGAATTTATGTGGCAACTGACCAAGTGATAAAGACAAATATTACTGCACACTGCCAATTGGGCTGCAATAATGGTAACGGGCCAAGCTGGTGTATAGCGAGCCAATACAAGCACCCGAGAGCCGGGATTCTCTTATTGAAAATTGATCGACGGATTCATCCCAAGAAACAACAGGCAGTGCTGGGTCAGAGGAAATATTAGACCACATTTTTCTTTTGATGGAAAAATATTAGACCACATTTTTCCTTTGAGAGGAAAATATTTGACTAGTATCGGCCACGAAAAGTGGTGGAGCAACTACTGTGGCATATAAGAAGAGAAAGATTAGGCCCACCACGTAACAAAAGCCCACTACATTGGTGTTTTTTTTGTCATAATAGTTCAGAAATCTACTAATAGGTGGGTCAAAAAAACTGAGGTGGGATAACGAAGAGAAAAAAAACTGGTGGCCCAGATGATAAAAAAATAATTAGGGGACAGTATAATTAAAAAAATAATGATATGCGAGCACAATGCACGCTCTAGATGACATTCTTTTGTGACAATATCATTAGTGATGGTTCTTCGACCAGTAACGGCTAACACATAACACCACTCGTTAAAAAAAATGACAAAAAGTTTTACAAGTTCGTGATGATTCAGATGCTAGATTGGCTATTCCGTGTTAGTGATGCCTTTGTTGTCACAACTCACAAACGACGGCCGGCTCAAAATTGATGACAGGTCGAACCAACTTTTTGTTTGCGATAAAAATGTGATTTCCTTGATTTATCAACGAACACAAGATCGTTGCTACATGCGCATCAATACACGGTTCATGACGAAAAATGATGAAATATCCATCTGTCACTAAATTTTCATCATTGACTGTATAATTTCTAGCGGTGCTGATATTTACCATTAAGGAGCCGACAGTATCAATTAATAGGGGTGCAGAGCTTGATTATTAGTCGTACTGACTGGGCTTACTGCCGGAAGCTTCGTGGAAAATCCTTGGTTTCCAGTTTCGGCAAGAACCCTAGCTGAACGCCTTGTGCACTAGCCCTTCCAGAACCAGTGCGTTGTCACTCTCATGCAATTAATCAGGAGCCTAAGAGACTAGACTCATCGTCGTCATGATCTGAGCCACACTTTTGTTCAGTTGTTGGTCAATGTTTTATTATACTTTCTCCAGGTCTTTTCAGCTTTCTTAATTTGTTTAAAGAATGGTCTTTCGTTATAACTAAATTCCGTTGAATAATATGGCTGTTAGTGTTAGGAACATCTACAACAGTAGGCCAGTAGCATGCGTGCTTGGACCGCCATCAAACGACTGATGACTTGGTAGGAAAACAGTAGTCACCGACCAGATATTGGTGCATGTCAATTCGGAAATTACATCGCAATAGTATCGCTGCTTCGATATATAAATATAAATCAACAATGGTCAACCCAAGGAACAAAGGATTATTCAAGGACTAATATGTATGAATTTCTCCTTATAAAAATGAATGGATAGTGACGTTCGTGCTCGACCAGCTAACGAACTGTACGTACCTTTCACATGACTATCATTCCTCGTAGTTTGTGTGCCCAAGATCACAAAAACAAGTAGTTGTAATTAATTCATAATGTTCGTTCTAAGAAAAAACAAGTCTATGGCTTTGGCACGCGACTCCGTCCCTGTTATATAAGGTGTCGACACGCAACCCTTTGGTCCAAGATATTTTGAATAGACATTCACTCGGATGTACTTACAAGAAAGAAAAGCCTGGTTGAAAACTTCCACTTACCCAATTTGGCAAAACATATCTTTTACTTAATATTATCTTTACCGATTGGGACATCAGTTTAGTGGCAGACATGCTTCGGCCACATCTTTCATCAGGTTTATTTAGATTAGCGTCGTCTCTCATCGAGAAGCAAAACATATGATGCTGGTGTCACCATGACTTATGTTAAGACAGCGCATCTGCACGTTTCACATTTAGGATGTGTTCGTTTCCTGGGGTCAAAACTTTAGAGCTGTCATATCAAAAAGAATCTTACTATTTAGGAGTACTGAATAAAGTTTAATTATAAAATAAATTACAGGCCCTTAGACTAATTTACGAGACGAATCTAATGAGGTTGACTAAGTCGTGATTAGAAGACGGGTACTGTAGCATCACTTTAGCAAAACATAAATTAATTAAGTTCATTAGATTCATCTCGAAAATTAGCATCAATCTGTCAATAGGGTTTTATCATTAAATTGATCGAAATATTCATAAATAGTAAGATTCTCTTTGATGTGACAGTGCTAAATTTTAGAGGATAGGAAACGAACACACCCTTAAAGAGCATTAGGCATCTTCCAGCGTTGGAATAGAGTGTGACGTCACTGATTCAGTAGTACTAAACCTGACATCAAGGGATGGCACTCATGGTCGTAGATTGAGATCGGACGTCGTCCGAGATGGTCTGCGATCGTCTACTGTAGCAGCAGGCTAGATAGTACTGTAGTGGCAGGCTAATTTGAAGCTAGAAATGAAAAACTGTAGTGGCGGGCCAACAAGAGGCCAACATCACCCTTTGATAAAAAAACAAAAAAAAGTGAGACCCATGAAGGCCCTTCATTGCTGGCAACTAACCCGCCGCGTGCCCACCATGCGACGCCGGGCGCCCTCCTCTCTAGTGCCACAAGCGGACACCCGAGTTCGACCAACCG
This sequence comes from Chloris gayana, assembly GCA_031894775.1. NCBI lineage: Eukaryota > Viridiplantae > Streptophyta > Magnoliopsida > Poales > Poaceae > Chloris > Chloris gayana. Next base: position 78,829 of record JAUNZO010005007.1, read on the forward strand.
CGGCGCTGAAGAGGAGGTCGGCCGGACCCGACAGCCACACACGCTCCCACCGTGAGCCGCCTCGATTGGGGGGGGGGGGTGGGGATTTGGTTGTTGCTGAAGAGGGTGTGCAGTTAGATCTGGACGCCACCCACCCCTAGCGAGCCTCGCTGCACGCCCCGAGTTTCCGGCTAGATCCACCACGTTCCACCCCAGGTCCACCGCCCGAGCCCACGTCGCCTCCAAGACAAAGTGGGGGAACCCACTACCGAGCCCCGACGCCCCTCCGTCACCTCGAGTCGCTAATCGTGCCCGAGCCGTTGCCAACTAGATGCCGTACCGCCTCCAAGCTCCAAGCCACCGCCACCAAAGCCACTCGAGCCGTGGCCGCCGAGCCCGGGCCGCTCTAGGTTTTCTTGCTGAGAGAGAGAGAGAGAGAGAGAGAGAGAGAGGAGTCCTTTCAGGGAAAGTGAGAGGGTGGGAGGTAGGGAGAAAGAGTAAGGAAAAAGAAAAAGGGTGAAAGCACATAATCCATGTGCTGCTTCCTGATTGGTTGAGGGGGTAACTTGTGGATCAATGATGTGACAAACTATTTTAAAGATGGTTCAATATTACCCGTCGCTAAAAATGGTGTTTTTTACGATGGTTCGTTTTATCGTCTATTGATAAAATTAGAGTTATTTCTCGCATGATTCATGTTATAAACCACCTTTAAAATGAATTTTTAGTGACAGTTTACTTTTTACCACCGCTAAAAATAGGATCCTATTTTAGTGACGATTGGTAATAAAATCACCACCACCGAATAATGCTACTACAGTGCTTTTTTGGTGTAGTGAGAAATATATGAACGGATAGGAAACGTAGGAGAAGGCAGTACTTAAGAAACAGTTGAACACCGTCGAAGCAATAGCACGCTAATAACTACATCTAATCAACATGGCTATGTAGATTGAGATTAGCCGTTGTCTCAGATGGTGTGCGCGTATGAAATACATGGACGATAGGAAACGTAGTAAGCAGCAGTACTTAAAAAAAACACGTACAATAAAATAATCCATGGAGCTAATGTTTATAGAATCACTTACTAGGGACTCAGATTAAATAAATAAAAAAGAATAAAAGCTAATATTGGACTTAGAATGTTCTCTAATATAAGAATTAATATGGTACATATTGCAACTAGTAATAATTATTGGTTAGTGCTAATTAGATACTAAAAGTAATTACTAATATGTCATGTTGGTTACCAGCAGTATAATTACTAGCAGTAATATTTAACATAAAATTCTCCTGTCTCCCATGAACCAAATATTAATTTTGTCAACAGAATCATTCGGAAGAAAATTAGAAAAGCATCCATGCACTATTTTGTAAGCACTAGGAAAAGTCCATTTACACTGGTTCCACGATATTTATTCTTTCATAGAAAGCATGTATAAGAATGTGAATCCACTCCAAGAAAAGTTTTGTGTGTGCTACAGTACACTTTATAAGATTGTTACTAGATTGCACCATTTATGGATTGAGCTAATAAGCAGAAATCTAATCCGATATAGTTACTTAATTACTCCTATATCACATCCTCTATCACACACGGATAAATTACCTGCCTCATTCACTAAATACTTTTAAGACGACATTAATTAAAAAATCCACTCTCTGGATGTCACTTTAACGAACATTTGGGCAACGAGCTGATGTCTCCCCTCCCGAATGGTTCACTTTTGCCGCATTATATATCTTCATCCTCCTCTTCTTAGGGATCCCCCATCTGCTCGCGTCTTTGTGGTGTTGCTGCCGTTCATGCATCGTTGCTTCTCCCCACCGGCCACCGAGCCCCAGGCCCCAGCCACCCACTAGTCTTCTTGCCATAGGATTTTGCCGTTCGGTGGATGGACTGGTCTGTCCGTACCTCTGTTTCTCTTGCTCTCCCTGTTTTTGCTAGTTCCGTATCTCTGATGCCACTAAATTTCGCCGGGCTCCTTGGCAGGACTAGTCCTTGGGCGTCACCCTCAACGATGTCGCCAGCGCTTCAGTGTCCTTGGTCGCCGCCAGAACTGCCGGAGGTTACGGACTTGGACCAGCAGTTTCTCTCCGACCAGCCGCAGCAGCTTGGCCTGGAGAGCGCAATCGGGGCTGGATCCCAGGTAACGACGGCAGCCAGGCACCTGAATTGTATTTCTTGGTTGCTAGGGTCCGTGAGCATCTTTAGTTCTGATTCGAGAGCTTCATGCCGGTTTATATGAACCTAAGGTCATGGCCCGAGAAGAAGGGGGAAATAACTTCTGTTTTCCATTAGTAATTCTGCTATCCCGTCTTGGTTTAGTTGCGCCTGCCGCCTGCTGTAGCTGCTAAAAATTCCGAGTTTCTTGACGGAATGGTACGCAAGAATGCAGCCGCGCTTGGATCTTCTGCCACTCCCGTGGTAGTCAAAATTCGTAATTTGACTACGAACACGACGGCCCTTTGTTTTGTTTTCTTTTCCGTGGCGCGAGCCGAACTCCTTCATGTCGCACCTCGCCGCTGCTGCTGGCCTGATCGTATCCTTCCTTCGACACGAATCCTTTGCTTGTTCCCGATTGGGCGGCAGGCCGGCAGCGCCGATGGTTGCCGTCGAACCTTTGTCAACCAAACTGTCCTCATTATCCCATGGTTTCCCATAGGAATATCACACAAGCAAGAAACTACAGGTGGACTGAAAGGTATCTGTACTATTTTTAGAGCGTGGAAGGCTCCAAATCAAAGCACAAGACCCTCTAAGTGACGATGATTTGCTTCCATTTCACAATAATTATCGAGAAATTTTTGGAATACCACATGGGATTGGCAACTGTCAGTTTGTCACCCATTAGAAATTTAACTTTCAAGTTCCCTTTCCAACCATTTAGGTATATTTGATTTTTATTATGCGTATTGGACATTTGTTTCCTTTGAATTGTTAGCAACGAAAGACACATAATTCACGCATACTGTAAAATCTTGATAAAAATGTGCAGGAAAGTTTTGTTGTCCATCGTGCTTTTCCTTGTTGAAACTGTAACACTCCACCTCAAAAAGCATAGGTATTTAACTTATTTGGTTTTTTTGTTTTTGCTATTGCTGCGGCCGTGTGTGATGCTTAGCTCATATTTGCACCGCCCCCCCCCCCCCCCAACAAAACGCAGGTCATTTTGGACTTGTAGTCAACGTAACTAAATGAGACCCGTAACTCCCCACAGGCCGGTGACTGAACATTTCGAGTTTTATGTCTTTGTCCATCAAAAGAAAACAGCAGGCCTCTTGTTGCTACCTGAGACTATATGTGAACCCAGACCCAAAGAGTTGCTCGTCTTCCACCTTATTCAAATAGGAGTATGTAAGAGCTTCAGAGGGTGAGCATTGTAGTAGTTCTCCTATGGTGTCATCTCATAAAAAATCAGCTAGTGCATTTGAGAAGAATTATGAGGACGATTTTGAAGAACTGTTTCCTTCATTTGTCTTCTATTCTTTTTCTCGCAACGCCTGGGTAATTCATTTCTCATGGAACAGAAATTTGGAGTCAACAGGGCATTCATTGGTTATTTGCCATGACAGGTGCATTATTATTACCCAACACATAATGAAGCTACCGTGACCACCGTCACTCAATTTGCCGATGCAGACCTTGCCGAATTATTAGATGGTACAATATTTAGTTATTGCCCTTTCCCAAGGTTGTTTCTCGCCTACAGAACAAAAGAACATTTACATAGCTTCTATTCCAGAGTTGCACCAGAAGAATGATGCCAACACAATCAGTCCAACTAATTCAAAAAACGAAATAAAGGTTTGCACCAAAAGTAAGCTAGGTAAGACTACCATATACTCTTATTCAATAAGGAGAGTACTTGTAAATTATCATGAAATGCATTCATATGATCTCTCTCTCTCTCTATATATATATATGCTTCAGAGGCCCTTGTACACATGATGGGTGGTTGGGGAGGACAGCGCCGACGAAAATGTGGCACCAGAAGAAAATCTTGGAGGGTAAGTACAAATCATTAGCGTCAAGAGAAATTAGTTTTGTTACTTATGAAAAATTAAAAGGAGAAAACATCAAAACAATATATTGAGTTCTGAGAGAACTTAAATAAAAAATTGGAGAAAACACTTCTAAAATGTGACAACAAATATGCAGTTATATTGTATTTGTTGTGTTAAGACTTTCTACCGCATGAAACTTGTTTAGCACCTTGAATTAAAAAACTGTTGTACCATTACTAATACAATCAAATGTTGGGTATAAATTGTTGGTTTTTTTGTCAGATCTATATGTTAGGTTTCAAAAAACATTTTGCATGTGAAAACTGGAACGCTCGAAAGAATAATCCCCACTGGAGCGAACATGAAGTGTGTATGCTACTCAATGGCTTGTCCGAATATGGGGTTGGAAGATGGACTCACATAAAAAAAGCTTATTTTGACAAGTCCATTCGAACAACAATGCATTTGAAGGTACATTAGCCGTGACTTCACACCCTAAGGCTTGCAAATATATAGTTGCATGTTTTGATTGGCAAATTTCAGGAAATTTTTAACCATTTCATATATTTTATTTATAGGATAAATGGAAAAGTCTGAAGGAGGCTTCTGGTCCTAAAGTCAGGTCTAGAAAGAAGGTACAACACATATGGTTTTAGATTTTCAGAACTCATGCTATCTAGCGGCACATATATGGAATATTTCTGTCTTACGTACACTTCTTTTGTTCACTCCAGGTACACGCGCAGAAATCCACTCAGGAGATCTTGCAAAGATGGGAAGAGCAGATCATAGAGATAGATAAGAAACATGCTGCCCAGGAACGGAGAGCATGAATGCCAAAGTAGCGTTCTCTGTGTTGTCAAGGTCGGAAATTTGAAGGAACACTAGTCATCCTCCAGTGGAACCTCATGCATCTAGCCTGTTAGTAATGTAAACAGTACCTGATGATCAGCCCAGTAATAACTTGAATCAATCGTCTGGTTTCATTCAATTAAAACCCTTTTCAAGTGTGTCTTTTATGCATGTTGGTATATCTCTTAAAAAGCGCATTTTTTATGAGTAATAATTTCGTCAACAAATATCATGATCACTCTGGTCTTATTAACTGCAACTCTTAGTCTCTCCGGCGTGGATAGTAGCTCCTAAACAGATAAAATAGTAGCTTGCAGATGTTGCACTGCTCCATCGTGGATGTTCATTTCTCTCGCGATCAATAATAGAGTAAAAAAGGGAAGGAGGTTCCCATTTGTACCATTCAGGCCAGCAGATTAAAGACATGTATAATAAGAACCATGGCACCATGCTGCTTCGACAAGGTGCGCGTCTGGACGACAGCAGCTGCTCGTGCTCTATTTTGGGCTCCAATATCTGCCGGGAACACTCACCATGTTATGTCTTTGAGTCGTGCAGCAGCGCATCTGGCAGCCGTGCTTCCCCGCACCTTATTAGCTTTGCCTTAACGACGAGACCATGGATCAAGTCGTTAGCACCGTACAAGCATGGCAAGCAGCGATCGCTCGTGTAGTACCACTTGCTAAAGCGACAAACCAGAGCAGTCCACACAGGTCGCAGCAATTAAACTCGATCATCAGCCAATAACCGTGTTCGTACCCAACGGCAGCCTGCGTTCACACTGGCTCCATGGATGGTGGAGGACCACTCATGGGCACGGCTGAAGCCTCTCTCTCCTCCCCATACCCTGCCTTTTATGGCCTGCTGACATGTACTAATCTGCCCTTCCCTGCAGGCTGATCTGAATATCCTCTGCAAAGGCAGAGAGAGACCACGTTGCAATGGCGCACATGGACCAGTCCTCGTTGTATTCGGGGACGACCAAAGGACGAAGAGACGGGATGGAAAAAGGAAGACGCTCGTGTTTCCCTGGACCAGGACCACAAACGCTTCCATCAATCGTGTAGCTACAACTACGTACAGTACATCATTTGTCGGTCAGCAATAGAAGATGGACTCGCCGGCAGAAAAGAAAAAAACTAACCGGAGGCCAAATCACAATTGTAACTTTATCGTATTATACATACTCTCACAACAAAAATAGTTGACATGTCAATTGTTTTAGGACAAAATCTTTGAGCCACAACAGTGTTACTTGTTATTTATTGTTATGCACCTGTGTGCTAGATTGCGATCACACAATAATGTTGCAAATGCCTTCATCATGTCAAATATAATCTTACAAAATTAGAATTATAAGGAAGCTTGAAGTATAGTTTCTGCGATCGATATGAGAATATACAACACTTACTAGTTCTCCCTCTTCCAAGCTTCCACCTTATTTGCCCCTTGGGTGACAATTCGGAAATATTGGGCGCCAGGAAAATGACACCTCTTTCCATGGCTCGCTTGTTAACCAAACCTCCAACATCCAAGCCACTGCAGGTTGTGCGATCAGGAAGAGAAAACAATAAGCTCCTCTTCTTGTGTTTTTACTAGACAGTTTTGTTTCCTAATTATGCAGCAAGTTGGACTTGGGAGCCTCTCACCCCATTTCTCATACACTAGTCTTGAGGAATGGTTGTGTTGAGCATCCTCATCACTGAGTGATAAATTAGTCAAGAAAGGTTTGAATTCACTCATCATATTAGGCATATGGACGTTGTGGCGACACCGAAATGATAGTGTATTTAACGGTGCCCGGTCCATTTTGGAAATTATTAACATAGCTGCTGCCTTGCAAAAAGAATAATATGTGGCATATTCTACAAGTTTGTTGTATATCTAAGAGGAATTTTATTTTTTTGCCCAAAGCTATATTTGGGTCAATATGGTTATGTCATACAGATAATATGATTGATGGGTAGTCATGTTCTTTATGCATGGACAATGAGCCCAAATGCGTAGATAATCCATCTATCAATGATTAGACATATATTAAATTTTTTCCTATATTTTACCCAAATCCATGCAAAAGTATAAAAATTGAGACATAATTTTGCATGTATTGCATTAGATCGACAAAGCTCTCCTTACATGACCATTGTTATATTGTAATTGTTTTATGGTTAATATTATGTTTTTTGTTACGAGGATAGGGGCATGTGCCCCTTCTCTTTGCAATGTAGTCCCCGCATTAATTGTTCATTGTTGCATGTGCCTCTTCCGATTAAAAAGTTTAATTAGTTCATTTATTATTGTAAGGAAATATGAACCATGTGTTGCTTGATTAGTACTTGCCAAGTTGAGTTAGGAAAAACACTAGAAAGAATAATCTCACTTGAGTGATTATGAAGTGGATATCTGGAAAAAATTATTACAGAACATATTAAAATAAAAGAACCTTCTTATTTCCGAATTGCCAATTCTGATATTACTAAAAAAGAAGATATATCAAGATTTAATGATAAATTCACATTAAGGCAAGAAAATCATTGCTAAATGTTTTCTTTTATAGTAAAGTGAATCCCTGGTTCTTAGACTTATTCTTGAATGCCATTCAGGTGCCAATAATTTATGTAGAAAGATCACCAAGTTGTTAAACAGTTTGTTCATGTTCTAATATCTCTAGTTACAATTTATTTATTTCCATGTTGAAATATATATGTCAACATCTCATCCAAATGAACCAACAATTCTCTTTTAATATTTCTTGTTCCGCAAAATAAAAGGAAAATATTCATATCTTCCCTAAACAAGTCTAGGTTTTCAATTTTTGATATAATTTTTAACTTTAGTGCGGGCTTGATAGCAATATAAAAAATCAGTTTCCTACTACACATGAGTGACATGACCTTTATGGATGCTAACCGAGAGATCAATGCTTACTAAGGTGATTTTGGCTGTATGTGAAAATATTAGCTACCAGTTCCCATGTGCAAATTAATCGTTCAGGTCCCTAGATGACACGCCAAGTCATGAGGTTCACTCTTTTAGAATATATATTTTCAACAAAAACAGAAACTTGATCGAATCTCTTGGAGCTAACATTTAGAATGTGAAATGGAAACTTGATAGAATCTCTTGGAGCTAACATTGAGAATGTGAGTGAAATACAAAGAATATTAGAAAACTCTTTGCTGAGGTAGACCTCCCACCTTGTCAATCATAAAATTAAGGTATGATGACTACTACCAACAAAAGTTGATGTTGGAGACACCTCAAGAATGTATTGGCTCACACTAGTCTCCATTATTTCCACCTCCTTCCCTAATAAAAGCTTCGTTGGTGGTATCTACGGTAGTTAGTTCACGGTCTAACATATGGTGGTGTTTGGCCTATTGATGGACTTATCTACAAGAGTGGTGCTGCAGTCTATTCGGTCATGACTTGGCAGGGTATTTAGCTAGTCTATACGTACTAGTTTGCCCTACTGTGTTTGGCTCTTTCAATACTTGAATCGGCATGCTACAAGTCAGTTTTCTTTAGCGCTGGCAAAGCTATATTTCGAAGTTGCAAGATATAACGGAGTGAAAATTATTTTATTAGATATCTATATCACCCTGATTAGATATTCAACTGAGATACCTCACATTAACACTACTCTTGTGTACGTAGTACATCTTATTCTGGTAACTTCTTACTTACCTTTGCCGCTCTCCTCACGATAACAGAACAATATTTTTTTTTGGCGAACCGATAACAGAACAAAATTAAATCACTAGACTCCAGTACCAGCCACTGTTTGCGTACTCCTGATGCTACAGGGATATATTTCCATCCGCTGCACAGGCTCCGGCAAGCCGCAGCGGTTCACGCAGAGCTCATTTTTGACGAGACGTCTCCTTCCTTTTGGGGGACCGCCTCGTCCTCCCTCCCATCGCATCGCTTTATTAGCTCTCGGTTCTTGAGAAAGCATGCGGTGCTCCTGTGCTTGTGGTGCTCCCGTGTTCCCACCCATATAGTACGAAAACGGTGCAACGAAAATTGCAATAAAAATATAAATGCATATAGGTCATGCAATCTTATACCATCATGCAAAAATCAGATGCAACGAAAAACTGTGCAAGATGCGGTAAAAAGGTGAAATAAGCAAATGAACAGTTGATGTTAACGGGTCTGACAAGAACAGTTAAACCCGGAGCTATTCACTATACGATTTCTCTTTTTTGTTTCTCCTTGCATAAATTTTTGTTGCATCTGATTTTTTGCATGATGGTAGAATATTACATGATCTATGAATTCCTTTTTTCTATATAAATTTTTCGTTGCATCATTCTCACGTTATATCGAGTGGAAGCATGGCAGTACAACAGCACCGGGAGCACTAGATACTTTCTCTTCTCTGGAGTTCTCGTAGTAGGCACGCACCACGCCTCGAGTCACAAGCAACCAAGTGTTGATGCTGGGCTGCTCCTCTCAGCGATCAACAGGCTTCAACAACCTGCAACAAGAGGGTCCATGCAGTCGATGCAGCTATAAAAGTGGCAGTGCCTGACTTTTATAAGACTCAGAGCAATCAACGATCCTGCTCAGAACCGGCACCTGTCTTTCGTGGACGCTCACTCTCCCTCGGCGCTCTGGCTTTCGACCCTCGTTAGGCTCTGCTCGCACGGGTGAAGCCCCACAACCTTCATCCCTGGCATCCGAGGCTTGCCCTGGTACATGTGTACATGTGGCTATCTGCCTCAGCTCTGCTCGATCTGTCCTCTCTGTCGCGAGCGAGCAAGGCGAGAGGACACGGTGAACTCAGCCTGCACACAGTGGACTGCTGCAGCTGACAGACCACTGCCATACGAGATCACAGCCATATTAGGTTATACTTTTGTTTCCGTCATGCCCAGTTCAGAAAATAGCAACACCGTAGATTGTTAAACTCAATCAACACCGGCATTTAGCTAATAAGCCCGTGGATAGTGAAGTTTCCCAAGGCCGATTGACGCTGAGCTAGCTCATTAGAGCATCTCCAACAACACCTCCTAAATCCTGGCTCCTATATATCATTTAGGAGGTGGCTCCTACAATTTAGGACCTTGGAAAATGATCCCAACTCCAGCAATGACTCCTATTATTGAGCTCCTATTTTGTGGGTCCCGCTTGTCAATCTCTCTCCCACTCTTCTTCTCTACCAAGCTGCACCACAGAGAGCGCGTCGAGCACGGGAGGATGGCGGCTCCACCATCGATTGGATCTCACCTTGCGGCTCGTGAAGTGCCTGAGCAAGATCAAGCCGCTCTATGTGAAGGTGTCCCGCCTCCGGTTCGCCGGCGGCGACGAGGGCGTGGAGACGAACGCCGAGCCGAGCCTCCCTCCACCACCACCACGACGCCGTTCCCCGCGCCGCCACCGCAGCCTCCACTGCAGGGTGAGGCTGGGCGCAGGCAGCAGCGGGACGAGCAGGAAGGATGGCCGGGTGTGGCGAGGAACGAGCGGCTGGAATCCGCGGTGGCCAAGGGGCGGCGGGCCCACGCGTGGCAGCGACGGCCAAGTGGAGATGGAGGTGGCACCAGCTCTCGGCTGCGCGGCGCGGCCTGGCAGGCATGGGGACGATGCCGCCGAACCCGCGGTGGCAGTGCGTCGAGCCGGGCTGTGGTGGGATCCGGCCGTGCCCGTCCGGATCCGCGTGCGCCCGGGCCGGATCCGACCGGCCCCGGTCGGCCGCGAGGGAGGTGGTGGCAGGCGGTCCGGCGCCGGGAGATGAGCACCGGGCGGCGGCGGGCTACGGGAACGGCGATGGGGAGTGGCCGGTCTACGGGCACGGCGGTGAGCGTAGCCGCGGGCTGCAACGGGCGATGGCCGACCGTCCTACGGGCACGGCGCCGGGTGCGGCCACGGGCGGTGGCGGTCGGCCGGCCTACGGGCACGACGTCGGGCGCGACGGTGAGCGCGGCCGCGGGAGGCGGCGAGCGACGGGCGGCCAGCCTACGGGCGCGGCTGCGCGCTGGGCAAGGCCGGTGGGCGGAGAAGAGAAGAAGGGAGGAGAGAGAGGAAAAGAGAAGAGAAAAAATTAAAAAAAACATGGGACCTACTTGAGAGGTGGGAAGGAGCCCTCCTATTCCCGGGAGGTTGGAGGGAGGATTTTGGAGCCCACCTAGTTTAGGGTGTGTTTGGTTGGGCTGTGGTCTGTGGAAAAAGCTCGCTGTGGGCTGTGGGCTGTGAATAAAGCAGCTGTGGGTTATGAGCTGTGAGAAAGCTGAAAGCCGTTTGGTAAAACAGTTGTGGCTTTTCGAAATTTACTAGCTGATCCTACTTATCATCATATATACCATCACATATACGTACATACATACACATATATGTATAATATATTTTATATTTATATATTTATTTATATCATATATATAATATGACATATATACATGTATATAAATAAATAGATAAATATATATATATATATATATATATATATAAATAAATACATGCATACATATACATATGAATAAAAATGTACATATACATTTGAAATATATGTATAATATATCTTATATTTATTTATTTACATGTATCTTATACATATAAACATATACATATATATATATATATATTATATATAATATATAAATAAATAAATAAGTAAACACATAATATTTATATAAGATATATGTATATAAATAAATAAAAATCATATAACATGTATATTACATGTATATATATATATATATATACATATACATATGTAGGTAATTTCTTCAAATTTATGACAGCCAAAGCCAAGAAAAGCACCTCCACACCTGCTTTTAGAAATGAACTAGCAAAAAGCTGTTTTTGGCTTTAGCTTTTGTTGAGAGCCAACCCCTTTGGTTGGGCTACTGGCTTTTCTGAAAGCGAAAGCAAGAAAAAGCCCAACCAAACACACCTTTAGGACCCCATGTAGGAGGTCTGCTGGAGATGATTTTTTGACAAAACTCCTAAAGTTTAGGATTGGAAGCTTGTTTAGGAGGATTGCTGGAGATGCTCTTAGGGCGCTGTGCCGGCGCCGGGGTGAGGGAATGCGTAGAGATGGAAAGAGATCCTTTGCTTTGGGACCGCTGGCTCTCTGTTCCCTCTCATCAAAGCTGGAGGCACATCACACAGTGCTTGTGGCCCTCATGCTACACAAATCTCGCATACCTTTTGAGCGGCGTAGAAAGACACCACAACCACATGCTCCTCCGACAGCCCACCCCGAGTCGATGCCTGCAACCAACAAGCTAGACGGGCGGCAGCTTCATTTGAACCACAACGCGCGATCAGTGCTCAAATGGTGGCACTAGCCTAATATCTTCCAACTGCAGCGCATGGAATAAGAGAGAACACGCAGGCTGCCGTTAGCGCGCGCGCGAGGCCCAG
>JAUNZO010005008.1:0-30105 GCA_031894775.1 Chloris gayana
GTGGATAAAGAATCTGTGCAAAATGGAAGGAGTGAAACTTGTTGCCTCGATGATTTCATTTTGGTATTAAAAAAAAGTGAGATTTCAGACAATGGAATTGAAGCCCTTAATGGTTGATTCCTATGGACTTTGTATATGTAGTGCATACGAATCAACGCTTGTTTTTAATTTAGTTTCTCAGTAAAATCTTTTGATCCAAAGATAGGACAGTCTGAGTAGAATTGTTTTAATTTTCTTCGTTTACCTGAAACATATTAAATGTATTTGTTTGAAAGTATTTTTGAAATTACTTATCAATTCAAAATAAACTCACATTTTACTCCCGGTGAGGGCTGTTGAGAGAAATTCGGCCGAAACAGCGAAAGACAACTAGACAAGTCAATTCTGGCTGCTTGAGTCGCTCCTGAAGTCAAGTTGTATATCCTGGTTTCTTGACTTTCTTTTCAAGTCAACTTTTAACTTGTGCTGCCGTGTTAGGCACGACCTGATCCCCGGATCAGACGCGGTTCCATCAACAGTATAGGGTGATCGAACGTGGTCCCTGTTACCCTGTAGAAAGAAAAGAGCAGGAAATGATGCTTCCTCGAGTCTACATAAGTGACTGGCGGCAAGGGTCCATCCGGGCGTGCCTCGTGTTGCTGTACCAGCCATGGCTTGTCCAAACACTCATCGAGCCTCATTGCTGCAACTGGCTGCTCTCTTCGTTGTTCTGCACCTAGTAATAGCAACCCAACTCTCACACTGTTCGTCTGCGCAGTCTACAAATGGCATCATACCAGGTATGTAGCGGCACCGGCCGGCAAGCTCCGGCGCGATGCCACGAGCAAGAGGCGGCGGCGCTCCTCCAGCTAAAGCAGTCCTTCACGTTCACGGCTTCCAGCTGCCAGAGCTACCCAGCGAGGACGAACCTTACTTCTTGGAAGGCGGGCAGCGACTGTTGCCGGTGGGAGGGTGTCATTTGCGACAATGTCACAGGGAGAGTTAATGCACTCATCTTCGCATTTTACGGCCTACAAATTAACGCAGGCCTTCACCCTGCTCTGTTCAGCCTCACCTCTCTCCAAAACCTTGACCTGGACGGCAACAACTTTTGCCACTCCCAACTTCCAGGTTATTCCGGTTTGGACAGGTTGACACAGCTTCAACTCCTGGGCTTAAGCGAATGCAATCTCACCGGTATGTCCTTGGTACTAAACTTTTGCAGCTTGTCTTATTATTATTCTGGCGCTTAACTATTGCTATAGTGGCGCTTGGGGGTTATATGCAAATACTTTGAGATGAATACTAAAAGGTTAAAAACTTTACTGAATTGTCAGATTGTCAGGTGGTTGTGGTTATGTACATTTAGCCATTTAGGCCCTGTTCGTTTCCTGCCCTCTAAAATTTAGCACTGTCACATCAAAGAGAATCTTACTATTTATGAATGTTTCGATCAATTTAATGATAAAACCCTATTGACAGATTGGTGCTAATTTTCGAGATGAATCTAATGAGCTTAATTAATTTATGTTTTGCTAAAGTGATGCTACAGTAACCGTCTTCTAATCATGACTTAATTAACCTTATTAGATTTGTCTCGTAAATTAGTCTAGGGGCCTGTAATTTATTTTAGTACTCCTAAATAATAAGATTCTTTTTGATATGACAGCTATAAATTTTAAACCCCAGAAAACGAACACACCCTTAGGGGAACTTTTATGTTTTCGGCAGAAGTTTTGGTGATCTATTTGTTTGGGCGATTATCACATTCGAAAATGTAAAGTAGCTAAACAGTATATAAGAGCATGGGTTTTATATATACTATGCAGCGGGACTAAAAGATATTAATTTTAAAATTACAATCTTGAAATAATTGTGTTAAGCTCTAACATCTATTCTTTATCTAAATGGTTGAAATTAATTACGATGACATGGCGCAACGTTAATTGAGAGAAATAGTCATTAAGACATGTTAGTGGGTTGCATCTTTTATATATAAGTAGATAACAGTTTTGTCCAAAATCTTTTGCCGTATATTGTTAAAAAAATAGGAAAACCAAAGAGAATTGTCTGACCAACCATCTTTTTTGCAGGGCCTATCACTACTCTAATCAATGACAGAAGTGTATTCCCTAACCTCACATGGCTGGACCTAAGCCAGAATTCACTCTCTGGCATAGTACCGGCGACCATATTTACCCATCCTTCATTGCAGAAATTATACCTCGGCATGAATAATTTTTCTGGTCCGATTGCGGAGTTCCATAACCCATCTGCCACATTGACTGATGTTGACTTGAGTAACAACCAGCTTACTGGTTCAGTCCCAAACTCATTCTCACAGCTGACGGCTCTCTCCAGCCTAAACCTCAATTCAAACAATTTCACTGGTACACTGGACCTAAACCCATACTTTAGACTAAGGAAACTTTCTATCCTAAGTGCCTCATACAATAGCTTGTTATCTGCTATCGCAGACGATAATGGATTCAATTTTAGTGGTAGTATTTCCTATTTAGCACTTATTGGTTGCAGCCTAACCAGGATACCCAGTGCCCTCAGGTATCTTCCTCAGCCAATAGACCTGGATCTATCTTACAATCGCATCAGTGGAAGGATACCAGACTGGATTTGGAGAAGCACGCGAGATTTGCGCCTATCCAACAATAGGTTCACGACGATGGGGCAGATCCCTTCCAACACTACTGTAACGTTCCTCGATCTTAGCTCCAATAAGCTTCGTGGTGCCGTGCCGTTCCCTTCCGTCGGCAACATGCTGGAATTTAAGGTGACGGTTCACATCAACCTGGCCAACAATAACCTCAGCGGGCCTTTGCCATATGCGGAGTGTCATTCGAATAATTCGTTGCAAGTACTTGACCTATCCGGCAACAAGTTGAGTGGGCCAATCCCTCCTTATCTGTTTAAAGGCTGCACTGGCCTGTCAGTGGTAAATCTTAGGGACAATCGCCTCGGTGGAACATGGCCTGATGAGATGGACACGTTATCATGCTACCTGACTCTTGTTGATTTACACGGGAACCAGCTCGGAGGGCCTCTGCCAAGGACTCTTGCGAACTGCGTGGCGTTGCAGTTCCTTGACGTTGGTGGGAACAATTTTGTGGATGTGTTCCCGACATGGCTGGGTAACCTTACAGACCTTCGGTTGCTTGTTCTGAGATCCAACAAATTTTACGGCCCACTGAGCATCCCGTTTGTTGGGAAGAACCATTCAAGCATCAGTTACTTCCCGTGTCTTCAAATCATTGACCTTGCAGGAAACAACTTCAGCGGAGTCATACCTTCAGAACTCTTGGACAGCTTCAAGTCCATGGCACGGGGCCCAAGCCACACTACTGTAGACGGTTCGGATGATAATGCACTGCATGCTGACTCCGAGTTCGACTCTGCTCCTGTGACGGTGGATGTCGCCATGAAGCAGCAATACATGAAGATTTTTTTTTTTTTTTTTTAGATAACGGAGCGCAGCCCCTGCCTCTACACCTTTCAAAGAAAAGCGTACACAGCAAAAAGAAGTTTACAAGACCCACGAGTACTTAGACTCAATATAAACATGATCTAGACCCCCATCATCTCACACAGGAGATAACCAAAAGCAAAGACCAAAACAGTAAACGACAATTGCCCACTTATGAGCTAACACAAGACAAGTCTTTAACAACTCAGATTCAAGGAACAGAGACCACCACCAGGACTACCAAGACTAAACTTGAATTCTGTTTGAGAACCTCCATCCGAACCTAGCAAAGACTTCCATGGTCACCACTTCAAGCAACCGGCATCCCGTCTTGAGAGAATCTTGATCTTCTTCATTTTTAAGCAACAAGGACCAAGTGCGGATCCAATGTGACATCCTGAAAATTACCTGCAAAAGGGTGTTTGGTTTGGCTTTATTAAAAACCTTATCATTCCTATTCAACCAAAGGGTCCATAGCAAGGCCGAAACACCTACTAACACTAATTTCATAAGACCGGTATTGAAACCGAAAATCCATGTATGAAACAAGTTTGAGATGCTTGTAGGAGGTTGAATACCAAACGTAATAAAAATTATATTCCACACAAAACGAGCAACATGACAATCAAAGAAAAGATGTTGAATGGTCTCCAATGAATTGCAAAAGCAACAATCTAGAGAACCATGCCAATTTCTTTTTGCCAAATTATCTTTAGTTAGAGTGACTCCCCTTATAAGATACCAAAGAAAGATTTTAATTTTCAGTGGTACCCTAATCTTCCAAAGAGGACATTTCATAGGGATGATCCCACTTTGTATGATTGACTTGTACATAGATTTGACCGAGAAGGTACCACTCCTATGCAAGTCCCAACAAAAAATGTCCTTGTCATCATTAAGAGAGGTGTCAAGGATTTTCGCAACCAACTCATACCAATTGCTCAAAGTGTCACCCACTAAAGCACGCCGGAATGACACATTTAGCGGTCTAGTAGCTAAAACTTGAGCAACCGTGGCATTTTTCTTTCTCACAATGCTATAAAGATTGGAATACACTATGCCCAATGGTTTGTCCCCTATCCACTTGTCTTCCCAAAATCTAATTCCGGTCCCATCTTGTAGTTTAAAATGACCACAAGCTAAAAATTGTTCTTTCACTTTCATCAAACCGGACCAAAAATGAGAGTCCCCCGGTTTCCTATCCACTTGCGTTAAGGTTTTTGTTGACAAATATTTCCTTCGTAGAAGGTCTTGCCAAGTACCCTCCTCATTTATCAATTTAAAAAGCCACTTACTAAGAAGGCAAGTATTTTGTACTTCCAAGTTTTGGATGCCTAGGCCACCAAAATCCTTGGGTCTACACACTATGCTCCACTTTGTAAGCCTATATTTTTTCTTGTGGTCATCACATTGCCAAAAGAATCTTGACCGATAGTAATAAGTTTTTTGAGAACCCCTTTAGGGACCTCAAAAAAGGAAAGCATGTACATCGCTAAACTAGTAAGAACCGAGTTGATTAGGACTAACCTCCCTCCTACCGAAAGAAGTTTACCTTTCCAACTAGCAAGCTTTTTTTGAAACTTTTCCTCTATGCTTATCCAATCGCTATTAGAAAGCTTACGATGATGCATGGGAATGCCAAGGTATTTAAATGGAGTTGAGCCCGTCCTACAGCCAAACAATTGAGCGTATTCACTCTCAAGTTGTTTGGCCTTGCCATAGCAATAGAGCTCGCTCTTATGGAAGTTAATTTTTAACCCGGATAATTGCTCAAAAGCGCTTAACACTAGTTTAAGGTTTTTGGCTTGGGCTAAATCATGTTCCAAAAAGAGAATTGTGTCATCCGCATATTGAAGGATAGATAGTCCATCATCTACAAGGTGCGGTACCATTCCTTTGAAGTCTCCATTTAACTTGGCTCTATCTATGAGAATTGCTAGCATGTCGGCCACAAGGTTAAACAAAATTGGAGACAAAGGATCACCTTGCCTTAGACCTTTTTTGGTCTGAAAATAGTGACCTATGTCATCATTCACCTTAATGCCGACACTTCCCCCTTTCACTATTTGGTCAATCCACTTGCACCATGATGGTGTAAAGCCTTTCATTCTCAACGTTTGTTGAAGGAATGCCCAATTAACTTTGTCATAGGCTTTCTCAAAGTCCAATTTAAGAACAACGCCATCAAGTTTCTTCCTATGCATCTCGTGAATAGTCTCATGTAGGATCACTACTCCCTCCATTATGTTCCTTCCGGACATAAAAGCGGTTTGGGATGGTCTAACAACTTTTTGTGCCACCAATGCCATTCGGTTAGTCATGACTTTGGTAAAAATTTTGAAGCTTACATTGAGCAAGCAAATAGGTCGGTATTGTTGGATTTGTTTCGCCTCCTTTTGTTTTGGTAACAAGGTGATGATCCCAAAGTTTAGACTAAAGAGGGGAAGGTCACCTTTGTGGAACTCGTTAAAGAGTGCCATGAGGTCCCTCTTAATCACCTCCCAAAAGGCTTGATAGAATTCCGCCGGAAATCCATCGGGCCCGGAGCCTTATTATGCTCCATTAGAAAGATAGCCTTTTTAATCTCTTCCTCCGTGAAATTAGCTGTCAGGATTTCGTTCTCCTCTTGAGAGACTTGAGGTATATCCTCATTTATAGTCTCCAACATGGAAAATCCACTAACCTCGGACGGTCCAAAAAGATTTTTGTAATAATTACTGATGTACTTCTTCAAATTTTCATCACCTTCAATAGTGCCTTCCTCTTGATCCAATCTGAAAATCCTAGTCTTCCTATACTTTCCGTTCGCTATGAGGTGGAAGTATTTGGTATTACAATCCCCGAACAACAATTTCGTTGTCTTCGCCCTTTGGTACCATTTAATCTCTTCTTCCCTAAGCATTTGTACTAGACGTTGCTTTAGGCAATTCTTGAGATCAATTTCTGCTGCCGTAAGGGTTTGAGTTTCTGCCTTTTTATCTAGCTCATCCACTTTCTTAATTATTATATCCTTCTCCTTCTTATAAGAACCACTAGTGTTCTTTGCCCATCCTCTAAGGAATTGGCGAAGTCTTTGGATCTTAAATTGCCATCTTTGTAATGGAGTTTTTCCTCTATTCTCCTTCTTCCAAACTTCCTCAATTAAATCATGGAATCCATCTCTAAGTAGCCAACCAAGTTCAAATCTGAAAATTGGTTGTTTATTAGAGCGTATTGAGTCTTTTGTATCAAGAAATAAGGGGTGTGATCCGAGATTTCTCTATTTAGTGCTTGGACCGTTGATAGAGGGAACTTAGCCTCCCATTCGGTACTCACTAAAATCCGATCAAGTTTCTCATATGTTGGTTTAGCCAACGTATTTGCCCACGTAAAGGATCGGTTTGACAATTCTAATTCCCTTAGATCAAGACTATCAATCACCGCATTAAACAAGAAAGGCCATCTATCATTGTACTTATCATTATTTTTTTCTTGCGGGTTCCTTATGATATTAAAATCACCCCCACAAGTAATGGCAAGTCCTCTTTAGCACAAGTTTGGACAAGCTCAGTAAGAAAAGCTTCCTTGAATTTTGGTTGAGCAGCCCCATACACTGCTACCAAAACCCACCGGAAACCATCTTTGATGTTCCTAAGACGAAACTTCACATAGAAGTCACCTTCGTCTACACCACCAATATCAAAGGTCTCTAGGTTAATACCTAGAAGGATGCCTCCGGACCTACCATGAGGTTGAGACCAATGCCAAAAAACTCTTGTCCCGCGCAAATGTTATTAAGGGTAGCTTTCGAATAATCTTTTTTACCGGTCTCAAGTAAGGCAATAAAGTCTAGCTTCTGTTCCTTACATGTCTTCGATAGGAATCCATGTTTAGCCAAGTCACTTAGATCTCTGCTATTCCAAAAAATTCCTTTCATTTCCAACTATTGTTATGTTTCTTTACTACCTTAACTTTAGCCTTCTTCCTTCTTTTTACATCTTTGTTCTTTTTGAAGACAGTTTGGAAATCACAACTTAGGTGATCACTGTCTTCATCCATAACCTCCTCCATAAAGTCACCACATAAGTGACCAAGAGCAAGGTTCTCAAAATCTAAATCATCCTCCTCATCCTGATTTTCTAAATTATCAACACACTCTAACTCAACATTATGATCTCTACTAATTGCTTCTATCCTAGTTGCCTCAATAGATTTCAGCTTATGTATAGAATCATTAGCATTAATAAATTTGTTCCCTAGCTGAATTCCTATGTTATTAAACTTAGATGCAACATATGAATCACAAAACGAGAGAATGGACAAAGGATTACCTTCACCATCAAGGTTTTTCCACGCTGTCCGCTTTTTCGCTCGCTCCATGACATGGCCATTGGCCACACCCGCAAGCCGAGGGCTTGATCTAGGGCTGCCCAAGATTGCTTCTTTAATCCCAGCAGCAGCCCTGATCTCGCCCTCCCTACTTGACGCCTTCTCCGTGACTTCTGTAGCCCGGGTCTCACCACCCAGTGCCGGGAGCGGCATGGCGCCAACCCCGGCTGCTGCAAGCTTCTGAGCCACCTTGTCCGCTTCCTCCATGTCAATCCGGGTCTGCAACAGCTGTTGTGCCGCAGCCGGACCAGACTCCACTTGTGCTGTAAGTTCCTCAGCGTTTCCCACCAAGAGGGCAGCACCCGCCGACTTAGCTAGCGCAGCAGCACTCGCTGCACTTCCACGCAGCCCTGCAGCCCGCAGCGCAGTTGATGCCTCAATAAGCGATATTGCAGCAGCCGCAACATCACAATCTCTGACATTTTGAGCTGCTGCATGGACCACCACATCATCCTCCATTCTCTCCTCAAAACCAACCTCCATTTCATCATTTTCCGAGCAGACATCTTCCACCATTCCTTCGATAAACTCCTCCTCAAAAATAGCAGCAGAATCAACAACATTCTTTGAAAGAACATTATTTTCAGCAATACAACCATCAATAATTTCAGCAACATTCTTGTTAAGCACACCCACATTTTCAGTATGGTTATCACCAAAATTTTCAGCAAGAAAATCATCATCGTTTTCAGCAAGCACTCTATCACAACATTCGGAGATCAAGGAATCACAAGTTTTATCAAGTATCTCATTGGCCAATGCTCTCAACTTAGCTTCCAATTCTTCATTCCTATCATGCTCCGTAGGCTTTAGTGCCCCATTAGCATCCCCCTCTCACCTGTGGCCTCCTCCATAGTAACATCCACATTTCTAGCTCTCTTGGGCTCTCGGTTGTTCTCTTGGGAAGTATTGACATCGCCTTCCTCCATGTTCTCATCATTTTCATCACTTTTATCTAAAAATTTCCACTGAACTTCTTCCCCATTTTCATCGATTCCAACTCTCTCCATCTCAAATTTTAACTCAAAGTAATGATCTCCAATCACTACATCGAGATTTGGAGGGAGCAACTTTGGATCAAGAACCGCCACCAAGATCCTTCCAAAATCACTTTTTCGGGTTGTCTTCATGTCTACTGTTTGAGTAATCCAAGAAGAGAACCAATGGCCCATAGGTTCAAATACTCCCTCAAGCTTTTGCGAATCCCGGTAACCCGAACCCAAACCTTAGGCAGCAAAAAACCACTATCCTTGTCATGCCAAACATCAAACTCCAACCGGCCACCCGTGAGAATTCCATTCTCACGAATAGCCATGGTACCAAAAGTAAGAGTCCTTTGTAATTCCGCCTTAGACGGAAAGATCACTACAAAAGAACCATCTTCCTTCTCTTCCGGTTCCCATTTCCAATTCGGGGTTATCCTTTGGAGTTGCCCAATGAGTTGTTCAACCGAGAGCTTGTCTCCAACAACCTTGACTAGCGCAGTCTTGGAGTCCTTCTTCTTGCTCAATGGCGGGTGGGGAATATGGTAGAACCCCAATCCTGCCACGGTATAACCGACCGCATGGGCAACCGGCTTTGGAAGCTTGAGAATGGGGCACCGTTATGCACATCACAAATATCACAGTGAATCTCTGTAGTGCACTCTGCTGCAATATGCCCTTTGATACAGCATCGGTTGCACTGTTTCTTGGCCTTCGCTTGCTCCCCATCATCACTTCCCTTGCCTTTCTGAGGCTCCTCTTTCTGCTGCACTTCCCCTGCCTTGTTCGCCGGCTCACCCATCTCGGCGTCCTGCAGGTTGGCCTCCGCTGCAGCCGGGTTTGGCGGCGGCAACGGGTACCGGCCTTGCGGCACATGCGCCGGCACTGCCCTTCCCCGAGGAGTCGGGCCTCTACCTTGTCGTCCTGCAAAACCACCGCGTCGAGCCCCAAACCGTCCACCACGGGGACGAAAGATTTGGCGCTGCCCCGCTCTCCCACGATTCGGGTAGCCGCCATAACCTGGGTCGAACCCGTAGGAACCCTCCCCAAAATCTGCTCCAAAGAAACCTTCTTCCTCAGCCCCAGCGCCGTGGGCATAGCCATGGCCGCGATTACTGCCGTCGAAACCGCGGCCATAGCCTCTACCTCCCCCTGCGCGCTCCATCTCCCAGCGGGGCTGGCCACGACCTCCATGCCCAGCTCCGGCTCCAGCTCCCTGCATCACGTCGGACGTGGAAGAGACGCCAACCGGCACGCTGCTCGCCGCCACACGCAGGGATTCCGAGACCCTAGCTCTCAGCTTCCCTGCGCGAGAGAACAGAAGCCCCAAGGCAGCCGAATAGGTGAACTGAATATTTTTTTCTTTGTTACCAATGTAAACACGCTGACTCGGCCCACTGGGTCCAGAAGCCAAACAGTTCGCCCGACCGGTTCCGAGATCCCGGAGACTTGGTCGCTGTTCAAAATTTGAAATGAAAGCCGCTTGTTGCTGCTGCTTCGTCGTCTTCACCTCGTCTACGTCCACCTGGTCGTTCCTGCCTCCTTCCACACCGGTCCGGTGTGCCTTGTTCAGAGCATCTCCCAAGGTGAAACTCGGAGAGATTCTCCTGGCCGGAAGAGGGCCTCGCCACGGCTTGTTCGCCGGACGGGACCTAATCCTCTCCACCTCGACGTCCGAGCTCCGGCGTCGCCCTCCTGAAACATCACAAGAAGCAAGAGACACTCCCTCTGACTGTACCTGCAGCGTATACAGCACCTGTTGTTCCGCTGCTATATGACTAGCAACAACTCGCTGCAGTTCGTCCTCCTCCTCTTTCTCGCCTTCCTCGTCATCGGAGCTAAGCTCCCTGCCAATGCCCAGAACCGCGAACCAAAGTTGCGTTTCGGCGCCGGCAGTACCTCCCCGAGCCTGACCTCGAACGGCGCTTCAATCCCCTGGCTCTCCTCAACGACGTCCCGGCTGGCCGGCGTCGGCGCCAGCGTTAGCCGCCGAGCGCACCCTCTTCGCTCACTCATCTCCCGAACCCCCACTATGGTGGATAGAGTCTTTAGCACTCTGGTGGTAATTGATCTGTCCAACAACAGATTCAGCGGCCCCGTTCCCAAGACGGTCGGCAACCTGATGGCCTTGATCGTGCTCAACCTGTCGCATAACGCCTTCACTGGTGGTATCCCGGCTGAGCTCGGCCGCCTGGTTCAGGTGGAGTCGCTCGACCTCTCTTGGAACAGCCTCAGCGGGGAGATCCCCCGGGAGCTGGTCGCCATGACGGCCCTCGAGTGGCTCGACCTCGCGTACAACAGCCTGAGCGGGAGCATACCTTCGGGCAGCCAGTTCTCGACGTTCCCCAGCAGCTCGTTCCAGGGCAACCCAGGACTCTACGGATGCCCGCTTCCGGTGCGATGCAATCTGACGCATCCATCGTCGGGCACCAATGCCCTGTCGCCGCTGCAAGTGCCTGATGGATCGGCAGACCACAGGTTCCAACTTATGGTGCTATGGCTCTTAGTTGGTGCTGGCTATGGTGTGGGCTTTGCACTGGCAGTTGTCTTGCAGATGATCCTCACCCGCAGGCGCAAGAAAATTACACATGGAAATTAGCCAATTGCCTAGTTCTGTGTTTCTGTGACTCCGGAGCGTTTTGTTCAGTGTGTTAATGCTCAAACATTGTGTACCATAATATATGATGTATCATGAATAAGAAGTATGTTGTAATGCAAAATTCTACCATTCATGTGTGATATTCCTGAAACTCCCTTCACTTTTGGATTGCAAAGCCGATATGCAGCTTGAGTGGTCATCCTTTAAATCAACACATGGTGCTCGTCTCGATTGGCAATTGCTTAGGCTCAATGATAGAGCTTGCAGAGTTGAACTTACTTGAAGATCCGCCTTGGGTCATAATATAGACTACGCTATGGAGATGTTTTCTTTTAAATTTTTTTAGTCATGTAAGTGTGTAGTGTGGTGGATTTGGGCCAAGGTAGCTAGGTTGGTGATTGTGTTTGGCCGTAACTTTCTAGGCAGTCAAGCTCAATAAGATTGCAACTACTTAGAAGGCCAAAGCTGGGGTGTAATACAATATTTCCCATTATCTGAAAAAGAATAATCCATTGCCTAGACAAAATGAACACAGTTATACATAGACTCCAGTGAACAAGCAAAGAATGAATGGTTGAAAAATAATCAGTTGAGGAAACTTTCAGCTTTAATAAAGAAAGACGAAAACAATTTTTGAGGCTGCATTCCGTACCTAATTAAAATCATTTCCTTTGAGTTCACTGTCATCCTGAAGTATGGCCTCTTTTCATCACATTGTAAAATGGTACTAACATCAATGACCCTTATCTCCAGTGTTCAGGTGATTATAGGGATTCGAAAGTAATTTTTTTCATGATTCCATACATATGTTTCGTATCATTACTTCAGTTGTATAAACGTATTTCCATGTAAGCGAAGAAAATACCCTCATTAGGAATTACATCCTTTGGCAATTATATAATCATGGATCAAATGATGACAGTTCACAGTTGGGTCCTCGAGTATCCTGGCAGCATCCTCGGAGAGCATCTCTAAAAGCACCCTAATAAATTGATCCTAAAAGACCATTTTTAGGAGCAACCCAAAAATTGTTAGGGATAATTTCTCTTGTCTCCTCCAACAGTTCTCCATAAAAATGGATGAAAAGTGCTTTTGATTGGACCACGTCAACATTTGGGATCACAACAATAATAGTTTTTAAACTTGTTACACGTGACTAATTCATTTCACTTGCAGTTCCGAACTGGAGGCTGTGAATTATGTTCGGTTAACACAGTAAAATGTTTTTATTCTTCTTCATTTTAGCCGCTCAACATGCAGTTGTTTTTGTCTTTTTGGACCCGGTACTAACCAATTTACCAGTTTGACATTGAAAGGACGTACAGTCATACTACTAGTGTACATGAATACAGGGCCAAATGCCCGGCCCATTCTCCCTTGTAAACAGAAGGATTTCCATTTTGTAGGTACAAATAATGTGAATTTAGGGGGAGAAATCTCTGAGTTGTTTTTGGTGCCGAGGAAATGATGCCGGGAAGGCAGGAAGCCGCCGGCTATGGTGATCGCCAAGAGAAAGGCCAAACAAATGATGACGGTTATGTAGGGACGTACTAGTAGTCTTGATCTTGGTCCTGGTGGAGACGGGGCGGTTCGAACCTTGATGAGCGCCTTGGTGGTGACGTCGTTCCCGCGCCTTCCGTTGGTGAGCGCCGCCAGCTCGACGCACTTCGGAATCGCCGTTGACCACCAGAGCGGCCACGCAGAAGCAGTCGGCAAGGCAGTTGGCCCGGCACTCGTCCTCCGTGAGCGACGACAACTTCTTGTAGTATATCGAGGTCTCCCAGGTGACGTTCTCCATCACCTGGAGCGTGAACTCGGAGTTGTTGTTGTTGTTGTTGTTGTTCTCCTTGCCGCCGCCGCCGCCGCCGCAGGTCTGTGCCTCGAACGCCGGCGTGCAGCCGCTGTCCGCGTGCTGCGGGTCGATGTAGATGTACCCGGTGGGGCACTCGCACAGGAGACGGTCCTTGGTCTTGTTAAGATAAGTATTAGAGTCCGAGTCTAATAGAGATAGATTGATGTAATAGGACTCTGATATGTAACCGTGTAAGACACAAACTGTGTATCACCTCCTATATTAACAAAGCTAGGCGGCCCTATTGGGTAACGCTTCACCAAATCTTTACATGGTAATCAGAGCGAATTTCTCCATCGAGACTAGATCCTGAAGCGCGACTACTTCGACGACATCAACGCCCAGATCGTCGACTATGAGCGACGGAGCGGCGTCGTCGGCTTCGACGATGAATACCCTCAGCCACCCTATCACCGAGAAGCTTGCAAGGGACAACTACCTGCTGTGGAAGGCGCAGGTGGTTCCGGCCATGAGAGGAGCTCAACTCTTTGGGTACCTAGATGGTACGATCAAGGAGCCGCCCCAAGAGATCATCGTCGAGAAGCAAGACAAGACCATTGAGACAAGAAACAATCCGGCGCATCACGCTTGGGTTGTGCAAGATCAGCAAGTCCTGAGCTATCTCAATTCCTCTCTCACTCGAGAAGTGTTGAGCCAGGTTGCCACCTGTGAGACATCGGCAGAAGCTTGGCGATCGATCCAAAGCATGTTTGCCTCACAGTCACGTGCTCGTGTGATCCATCTTCGGAATCTTCTCACTTCGACACGGAAAGGCGACATGTCGGTGACAGTGTACTTCTCCAAGATGAGGGGATACGCAGATGAGATGGCCACGGCGGGCAAGAAGATCGATGATGATGATCTGATTTCATATATACTTGCTGGACTTGACTCAGATTACAATGCTCTGGTTGAGAACGTCAGCAACCGTGCAGAACCAATTGATCTTAGTGATCTCTATGCCCAGTTGCTGCGAGCAGAAGCCCGGCACAACAACCTCGACAAGCACCAGATTGGTGCCAATGTAGCTTCGCGAGGTCGAGGTGGTGGAGGTCATCAAGGAGCCAGGAACGGAGGACCACAGCGTGGCGGCAGCAACTCTGCAAGAGGGCCTCAGCAGCCGCGCCCACGCAACAGCCAAGACAAACCCAAGTGCCAGATCTGCAAGAAGGTGGGACATGAAGCTGATCGCTGCTGGTACCGGTATGAGAAGGACGAGAAGAATGCCAACGTGGCCACCTATGGGGTGGACACTAATTGGTATGCCGACTCCGGTGCCACTGATCATATTACCGGGGAGCTGGACAAGCTGACAACCAAGGAGAAGTATGATGGGCATGACCGTGTTCAAACTGCAAGTGGCTCAGGTATGGCCATTAGTTATGTTGGTCAATCTACTCTCTCTACCCCAGTTCGCATAATTCATCTCAACGATATTCTTCATGTTCCGCATGCTACTAAAAATCTGGTCTCCATATATCGGCTCACTAACGATAACCTTGTTTCCGTTGAATTCTTTCCAAAATCCTTCGTTATAAAGGATCTGGCTACGAGGAAGGTGCTGCTGCGCGGACCGTGTAGACGAGGCCTCTATCCACTTCCCACCTCGGAATCCAAGCTGTCGTTGTCCAAGTGTGTCCTGAGTGCTACTAAACCCAATATGGTACAGTGGCATGATAGGCTAGGTCATCCGTCTCTAGTCATTGTTAAAAAAATTCTTAGTAAACATAGTTTGCCTTTTTGTCAAGAGTCAAGTCGTAGAGCAGTCTGTGATGCCTGTCAACAAGGCAAGAGTCATCAGTTACCTTTCCCTAAATCAACTAGTGTTTCGAAATTTCCCTTAGAACTTGTGTTCTCCGATGTGTGGGGTCCTGCTCCCAGCTCTGCTGGTAAGCATAGTTTCTATGTAAGCTTTATCGATGATTATAGTAAATTCACTTGGATCTATCTGTTGCAACACAAGTCTGAAGTATTTGAGAAGTTTCGTATCTTTCAACAACTAGTTGAGCGTGCCTTTGATAGAAAAATCCTGTCTATACAAACAGACTGGGGGGAGTATCAGAAGCTTAACACCTTCTTTACCAATATAGGCATCACACACCTAGTTTCCTGTCCTCACACGCATCAACAAAACGGAGCTGCTGAACGCAAGCACCGTGACATTGTTGATAAAGGCCTTGCTCTACTAGCTCATGCCTCGATGCCACTAAAATATTGGGATGAGGCCTTTTCCACAGCAGTCTTTCTCATTAACCGACTACCGTCTCCTGTGATTGATCTTGACTCTCCATTAGAGCGTCTGTATAAGGTCAAACCAGATTATAATCAGCTCAAAGTCTTTGGGTGTGCATGTTGGCCCAATCTTAGACCATACAACACCCATAAACTCTCTTTCCGATCCAAGAAGTGCGTGTTCATAGGATACAGCACCATGCACAAAGGATATCGCTGTCTTGATCTATCATCTGGTCGTGTCTATGTCTCGAGAGACGTTGTCTTTGATGAGACAACGTTTCCCTTTGCCGCTCTTAAGCAAAATGCAGGTCCACTCCTTCGACCAGAAATCCTTGTGCTCCCTGATCACCCACCTAATCTTCCGCGCTCTGGGGTTAGACTAGAAGAGATTGATCATATTCCTAATGCGCCTAACCATGCTGATGAGGTTGCAGAATCTGTTGATAGTGAATCAGGAACCGGACCAGCTGAATCCGGAAGCACAGAGGATTCCGAGGAGGATCCACGCGCTTTCCGACCGCCCTTGTCCGGAGAACTGATGCCCTCGTCAGGCGAATCGGCATCGGATCACGAGCTGTCGGGCTCCCGCGTCAGCGCGGCGACAGCGTCTGACCGCAGCTCCGGTTCCTCTGCGGCGATTTCTGGATCAAGTACGGCGAGCGATCCCGCGCTACATGACGGCATACCAGAACCGGCTCTGCCAGTACCTGATCAGCTGCGACCTCGCACCCGTGCGCAGAATAATATTTACAAGCCTAAGGGTCTGCCCCTGATCATGTCAGCTGTCACGTCACAGTTGATGCAGAACCACGCACGATCAAGGAAGCACTTGAAGATGTACGTTGGAAAAAGGCAATGGATGAAGAACATGAGGCACTCATGAGAAACAAAACATGGCACCTTGTACCCAGGAGGAATCAAGCCAATATTATTGACTCTAAATGGGTGTACAAGGTAAAGCGCAAAGCTGATGGCACGATCGACAGATACAAGGCAAGGCTTGTAGCGAAAGGTTTCAAACAGAGGTATGGAATTGATTATGAAGATACTTTTAGTCCAGTAGTGAAAGCTGCAACTATCAGGCTAGTACTGTCCATTGCTGTTTCTAAAAATTGGTGTATAAGACAACTAGACGTTAAGAATGCTTTTCTTCATGGGAATCTTGATGAAGAAGTCTTTATGAATCAACCACCTGGATATGAGGATGCATCAAGGCCAACTTATGTTTGCAAATTAGATAAAGCTATCTATGGGCTGAAACAGGCGCCAAGAGCATGGTATTCCAGACTCAGTTCAAAGCTTATGCAACTTGGCTTTACTGCATCAAAGGGAGATATCTCACTCTTCATCTACAACAAGGCAGAGGTGACTATATATTTACTTGTCTATGTTGATGATATTATAGTAGTGAGTTCATCAAGTAAAGCTGTAGAAACTCTTCTCATTGATCTCAAGCAAGATTTTGCGCTAAAAGACTTGGGAGACCTTCATTATTTTCTTGCAATTGGAGTACTGAAAACCTCAGAAGGGATCCTACTGTCGCAAGAGAATTATGCCAGAGAGATTCTAGCAAAGGCAGGGATGACGCTTTGCAAGGCAGTAAATACTCCACTTTCGGTTTCAGAGAAGTTGACCAGAGAAGGTGGTAAGTCTTTGGACAGTGAAGAAGTAACAAAATACCGAAGTATAGTAGGAGCCTTGCAGTATCTAACTCTCACAAGACCAGATATCTCCTACTCTGTCAACCGGGTGTGTCAGTACATTCATGCTCCAACTACTCTACATATGTCAGCAGTTAAAAGGATTCTGCGATATATAAAGGGTACGATCAATTTTGGGCTTAGAATCAGCCGAAGCAACTCCACCTTGGTAAGCGGATTTTCAGATGCCGATTGGGGTGGATGTCCGGATGATCGGAGGTCTACAGGAGGGTTTGGAATATTCTTTGGTTCAAACCTGATCTCATGGAGTGCAAAGAAACAAGCAACGGTCTCGCGGTCAAGCACTGAGGCAGAGTATAAGGCTGTGGCAAATGCAACTACAGAAATTATTTGGGTTCAGACATTACTAAAAGAACTTGGCGTGCCACAACCACGAGCTGCTTGTATTTGGTGTGATAATATGGGTGCAACCTATCTTACCGCCAATCCAGTGTTCCATGCTCGGATGAAGCACATAGAGATTGACTATCACTTTGTGCGAGAAAGAGTTGCTAATAAACAGTTGGAAGTGAGATTCATATCGACTGGAGATCAAGTTGCAGATGGCTTTACTAAGGCACTACCGGTTAGAAAATTGATACATTTTCGGCACAATCTCAACTTAGGAAAGTTGTGATTGAGAGGGGGTGTTAAGATAAGTATTAGAGTCCGAGTCTAATAGAGATAGATTGATGTAATAGGACTCTGATATGTAACCGTGTAAGACACAAACTGTGTATCACCTCCTATATTAACAAAGCTAGGCGGCCCTATTGGGTAACGCTTCACCAAATCTTTACAGGTCTCCACGCAGAAAGAACCAGCCCTGCAGCCCGGACGTGCATTTGTTGCATCCGTCGTTGGGGAACGCACCCGAGACAAACCAAGTCGTGTTGCCGCCGTTGTTCCTGGACCGGACGTAGGTGCGGACGATGCCGTCCGGGTCCATCCGGGCGAACTGCAAGTAGGCGCCGGGAGCGGAGGTTCTCTCCGGCGAGATGAGGCTGTGCAAGGTGCCGTTGTTGAGCCGGCCGCGTTCCTCGAAGGCGACGGTCGTGTTGGTACCGTCCGGGCTCTCGCTCTGTGCCGTTGTTGGAGTTGTTGCCGGAGGGAAGGTCCACGTACATGACCACGTTGCCGTCGGCCTGGATGCCCGTGCTGAATCGGCCCGTGGTGAACTCCGCGTCCGCGCGCTTCGAGAAGAGCTTTCCCTGCGATCGGTCGTCCAGGGTCAGGGACTGCCCGGGAAGCAGCGTGGCCGTCGGGTACCAGAAGCTCTCCCACAACACGGTTCCATTGTTGCTGAATAACCTAGGTTGCCGGTGTCGGCGAGCGCGAGGACGGGTTGCTTCGTGTTGGAGCTGGACGTCGAAGTGCTCCAGAGCAAGCTGTTTCTGGCGTCCGTGACCAAGAGCACACCGTCGGCTGTGACGCTCAGCACGGACTGTGCCGGTGGACCAAGGCGTGGGGCCCGAGGGAGACTGCTTCGTGAACCACACCACGGACTGCGGCGGCTGCTGGGACTCGTCGTCACCGTTGCCGGAGAGGAACCATGTGGCGAGGATGAACTTGGTCGGGTCGGAGTCCAGCGCCCGGAAGCCGTAGGCGAAGACGCCCGACGGGCTCGTGATGTAGCTCGGCGGCGTCAGAGAGTCTCCCCTGCGGTCAGGTTGCTCCCGGCCGCCACGGCCACCTGCGAATGAATCAGCACCACCACCAGAAGGTGAGGCATGAGGACGGCAAGGACCCGGAGATCAGCGAAGCAGCAGGGCAACGCCATCCTCACGGTAGCGAGCAGGATGGTTCCTTTTCCTTCGTGACACACTTGTGTGTGCCTATAACACTGGATCCCTCTCTCTCTTGGCAGTTTCTACCTACATGTGGCTACGCGTCTTTGTGCGGAAGTGGCGCATCAGGCCGTGAGTCAAGTCTCTCCACGTACGGAGGCGAACACTGACGTCCTGACCTGTGAACGGATCCTTGGCTTTCCATCCCGTACTGTGCGGGCAGAGCAGACCCAGTCCATAGTCCAAGACGTACGTTTCGCTGTTGGTCACGGATCAAGGAAAGGGTGTTTCTGTTCATGGGTGGTCACCGGTCTCGTAGGTCACGCATGACCCAGGCGCCTACTAAAATTTCTGAAACACGAGCCGACGAAGACCTCTGACGGTGGCAGCTGGCATCAACGTATTACACAGATCTCTTAGACCTGATCTTGTGTTGAAAACGATCCGGAAAAATCGAGATAAAAAAAAAGATTAGTCAAATTTACTTCTGATTGCTCTGTCCATGTTACAAAGGCGGGATACTTTTGAAATAGCCATACCTCTATTACATAGATAATGCTACAAGATAATATTCTGCAGGGCTCAATGCATGCTCTAGAAGTAAATGACAACACAAAGTCACTTGATAACACAAATAGTTCATATTCTGCAGGGCTCAAATAGGTTACTTAGATGACACTAAATGATAGCACAAAGTCACTTGATGACATGTATTACATTACCTTGTAAATTACAAGGGGCTAGAAAGAACGCATGTAGACATAAGTCCATGCTACTATCATACAAAAAAAACACCTGCACGAAAGCAAAACATTGAGTGCCATAAGTCCATGCCACTATCATGAATAAGCATTAAAACTTGGAAAATGAAGTGAACACTGCCTTTCTCATAATTCAAAAGTAACTTCAATAAGCACAAGACATTCACCCAAAATTCTTTACCGACAAATTAATTATTTATGCTAAGACATGAGCATGGCTATCATCTCATAAGGATGATCAAACATGTACTCGTCTCTGATGGCATGGGTTCATAGTCAATGTTTGTCTGAAATATGCAAACTCTGATGAGAAAAGAAAGTGTATTATGTGATCATTTTCCAATCTGACTGACTAACCTGAAATGACACAACTTATTGCTATGGAATGATAGGATCAGACAACTTGCTACAAACAGAAAACACATTCAGAAAAACATAGTGATATAGCTGATCCAGTGAGACATGGTGGACTAACTCTTTGTTACGCAGCTGCAGATACGGTATGTACAAGAATTGTAATCCTTGAGCTTGTAATCAGACTGTAACTAATCACAATTCGAACTCTTCGTATACAGATACTAAAGTTACTTGCAGCTGCTTTAATTGCAATCTATGGGCTAGGACCAAGCAGAACGAAGCAGACAACAAAAATTGCAACTGATTCTGTTCAGCAGAAATTGTCAGGCACTAGATAAGCACCACCCACAATGCATGAATAATAGTGCTACTCAGTACTCACAATTCCATAGTTGCCGACAGTCACATGAGTGAAGAATCCGACCATTTTTCTGTAGCATTTCCAACTGCTTCAACTAACCTTCTGTCAAGAATCGCATCTCTTTGTTACGCAGCTGCAGATACGGTATGTACAAGAATTGTAATCCTTGAGCTTGTAATCAGACTGTAACTAATCACAATTCGAACTCTTCGTATACAGATACTAAAGTTACTTGCAGCTGCTTTAATTGCAATCTATGGGCTAGGACCAAGCAGAACGAAGCAGACAACAAAAATTGCTACTGATTCTGTTCAGCAGAAATTGTCAGGCACTAGATAAGCACCACCCACAATGCATGAATAATAGTGCTACTCAGTACTCACAATTCCAAAGTTGCCGACAGTCACATGAGTGAGGAATCCGACCATTTTTCTGTAGCATTTTCCAACTGCTTCAACTAACCTTCTGTCAAGAATCGCATAGTATAACATGAACTATTAACAACCGACTAACTGAGAGAACAATTAATACATTGAATTAGTCAACCATTGAACGGACTTCAGGGGGAAAAAAGGATTTGAATCAGATTGGTCTACATATTGAATAGAAGTATTATACATTAGGGCCAAAGCTGGCTGTTAAAATAATGGATTTCACTTTCATTTTGTTTTTTTGTCCTACAATTTAGGTTCGCTATTCCAATTGACCTTTTCTTTTCCAAAGCATATGCAGGACGAGTAGACAGACAACAGGCTAGGCAGTATGCGGGCTCGTAGGTGCTAGGTGCGGGCTCGCAAGCGTTTGCAGCTGCCATCCCCATGGATTCACACCTGAGGCCTAGGCACATGAGCAGATGGAGAAGATCTAGAATGACAAGGATGATCAGTGAACTCGTTACCTCGTGGTTGTCGTGGATCTCATCGCTATGACGACCCCGGAGCAGGTCATCCCAAGGCGTAGGCATCGTACCGAGCAATGCATCGAGAGGCGCTGCGCACCATCATGATGGGCTACGATGGAGATAGAGAGGGAGCATTCGGCGTGGATCTCGCCCTGGGCGGCGGCGCAAGATGAGATGGAGACGGGGAGGTGCGGCCGATGTGGATCTCGCCGTTGGTGGCAGAGCAAGATGAGATGGAGATGGAGGTGGCTCATGTTGTAACCTTAGAAACATCTTAAGGAATTAAAAATGATTCCTCTTAAAATTGATGGTATATATCTCAGAGAAAAAAGAAACAAATTATTGTGTACATTTAGTGTTTAAATGCTCCCAACATTTTACCTGGAGGTATAAAAATGTTACAAAGATTCTGACACATGCATTATAAGAATTCTAATGGTTCAACCATTTTTGGTGGTGCATTATGGTGCATACCTTTCTAGGTCAGTGTTTGTTTTGTTATCTAATACAAACTAATGTTATACTTAATAGATGTGTCTTCTCGAAGGAGCACTTGTTTTAAAAGGTTCTTATAACAGTTATTAAGAATGTTTTTAATTGCTTATATTTTTTTTGAGTTTTTAGACTCATGCCATGATGTTGGTGGAATTGTAGTACATGATTTTATTAACTATGTTTTAGGCATGGCGTAGAACTAGAGAGTGTATACAAAGACTATTTTTTTTTATGTGATTTGATATTAGAAACGATGGTATTCAACTGTAAGAAGATTGTACAAGATCGCTTATTAATACAATGAAACACAGGTATCCTATGTTTTTAAGAAGAAAAGAAGATTGAATATATGTATGGATATAGGATAAAAATTTCACATGTAAGACTACATGATCAATATTCTAAATATTAAAAAGATACATAAACTGACCATGATTATTATGCAACCAAGTGACAAGTTTTTAGGTAAAAATAACCTATAAATGGCATGTTTGAGATAAATAAAACACAACTAATATATCCCATGTGTATTATATGACTGAATGAACCAACGTTCATGTTGTTCTTTCTTTTGTGCCACCAATATTTATAAACGATGTAAAGAAAATATTTGAAACAACATGCAAGCATATATAGGTTAAAAAAGTGATTTCACTATAAGACATGAGGGCTAAACACAACATAAAGCTAATTATTCGTTTCTAAATATCTTACCTATTCTATTGGGCCTTGTTCAGCTTGGCATGACCATATGACTATTTAGTCTAGTAAAGGCTCTCTGCCAAATGACATTATTGTGGAATACTTTTTTAAATAATTTCTTTCTTTATTATACTTTCTCAATAGGACAAAAATCTCCAAAATAAAGGAACGTGTTGCATTACTTTGTTCGAATATTGAATAGACCATCCAAACATGCATATAGTTCTTGAAACTTACGCAATGATAATAACGTATGTAAAGTTCGGTATAGTTAACTTGCTTGATTTGTAGTTCCATTAGGCAGAATTACGAGACTATAGAATGGCAACAGATTTCACCTGGACGTCCTAGCTGTCTGTTTTTTTTTTTCCAAAAGTTCTAACAGCCAAATGCGCTCTGATATGACAATGGTTCTTGTGAAATTGGCAAGTTTACGTAACGTAAGGGCACCACTATCCGTTGCAACTGACTCAATCCTAGGCACTACAAAGACAATACCTGATTATCTGTCTGGTAACACACTTTTGCCCAAAAATCAGTACCCTCCACTCCGTCCATGTCAAGCTACACACTACATGCAGGCCGAGGGAGTAAAAGTCCAGTGCCGATGTCTCTGCTCGACTCGGGCGCAGGGCAAGAGGAACTGCTCTGACGTGCTGCCGCTCAGAGTCGAGCATGGAGACACGCACGATCGATATCGGAGAGTCGCCAATGCAAGTATGCCGTGCGGGTTGGGTGCGACGTCGTGCGGCAGGCCACCTTGATGATGCGGGTCGATCGGAGAGCTCAAGCGCGCCAAGATGGTCGACTCGACGATGTGGAATGGCGCCGGAACGGGCGTAAATGGACAAAAGCGAACAGGAAGCAGCAGCCAATAATACCCGTGTTTTGCAGCCGACTCCGTGCACGCGTCCCGTATGACCGCGACTGCGTTAAAGCGCCTCGATCTTTGTTGTCATTCCCTTCGCGCCACGATGCTTGAGTTCTATGCTGGAGCCAAGGTAGAAAAGGCAGACTGGAAAGACCTCCTGGGAGGATTCCCATAAGGTAACTAAAGGTGATAGTATACGGTGCATCAGTTTTGATCCGAGGCATAGGTGCATCAAAGTTTGTAATCTGCAGATGTGGCTGGGGATCATGTGAATATGAGATAGACTGAGAACTGCGAGCACATGTCGATGTGGTGCATTGACTAAGTAAAACTTTCCATTGCCAGCAGCTATGGCAATGAATTCTATCTTGGTTACGGGGAATAGCGTCCCTTGTTGGTACTGCATAGATGCCTACTACTTCCTTACTAAATTGTTGTTGCCGCTAACTTTTTTGTAATGTTTGACCATTTATCTTATTCAAAAAAGTTTAAGAAATATTATATATTTTGTTGAAATGTGTAGCATATAACCTTTTGTATTTGAAGAATTTTTTGAATGAGACGAATGGTCAAACGTCATGAAAAAAGTCAATGACGATAACAATTTAGTAAAAGAGGGAGTATGTCGTAAGTTAGGCTGAACCATGCGTTGCCTCCTCTGACCAACACCTCTAATTGCCTGAGGTTGTAGACAAGGATAAGGCAATCAGGAGCTGTGATGGTATCCGAGAGCAGGCACCGGCAATTATCCGACAGAGCGCCTTGTTCATTGTGGGCAGTGCCATCTTCTCGACTTCTCCCGTCTGTGGGTTCCAAAGACAACATTGTAAAGAGACCGTGTCTACTGTCAGCAACAAGCCGCTAGGAGTCTCCAGGCATCGGTAGTTCCTCTCGTTGGTGTGCAAGGATGTGTCGACGATGACAGAGAATATGATCTGAGAATTGTCCGGCTGCTCACGTAGTCGTATACCATCGACGGGAAAGAGGACGCTGCTGCAGCCAAACAAGCCGAAATCCTCAGCTGATTAACTATCATATTTTGACCACCGGACACAACATATTAACGATCACTCTGAGGTCCTCACAACATCTACATGTTAACCAGTTCCCTATCATTACACCAATCACCAAACAACTAAAGGACAATACAAATCAACGACATAGGTGATTCAGGTTAATCAGTTCCCTATCCATAGGTGATTTATGGCATGCACAGTCTTATCCTTTCATTTCATCTGAATCACCACGCACATGATGCTTTCAGCTTTTTTCTAGTGGCACCGAACTTCTACGTCAAATGCCAAAATCACCTACTATATCCAAATAGTATAACTGTCGTAATCAAGCAAGCATAGTTAAAGAAGATATGCATAGAGATTAAAGAGTGAAAATAGATCAAGAAGACGAAGAAAAATATATAGGCCAAGCCATTGTTGAGACAATACATGGCAATATAGTTGAAAAAGGTTGAAGATCTAGGACCAACCATTTGGTACACACAAGCACTTTTCCCATGTTCACACAAGTAGTGTTTCACATTTATAAGCTTCAATAGTCTGTGAATTAAGGTTAAACTGAAATTTGATTGTTCAATAGCACAATATACGATCCAAAAAGAAATTTCCAATAGAATGATGAGACTATTCATGTGCCCATTATGTTTAACATACCACTAATAGAGGTAATTGAGTTTAACGAAACATACTAACGATTTTATCCTCTGAAATTTCTATCAGAACGATCAAACTACTCATGTGCACGTTAGGATGCGAAACCTACTAACAAGTTAGCCCATTCAGTTTAACATACAACTAATAGAGGTAATTGAGTTTCACAAAACCTACTAACGATTTTGTTGAAATTTCCAATAGAATGTTCAGATTCACATACACGTGAAACCTACTAATGATTTAATTATCCCAATCAGTTTAACATACGGCAATACCCATGAACAATCAACTCAAATCACACACACCCCACGATGAACAATAAAAGATCAACAAAATGGGGGTTAGACAGAATTGAAGGCACCAACCAAATGGTCACCTTTGATCATCCCCGAGGACGATGTGCACGTGGCTTAGGAAGGAGAAGACGAGGTCACTGAATAGGCGTGCGAAGGAGAAGTAGCCTACAACAGGGACAACTGGGACGTGACGGCAGGAGGCGGGCATGAGGTCTCCAAACGGGTGCATGAAGGAGAAGTAGCGATGCCGATGACGAGGAAGCATAGGATGTCGAATGGGTGCACTGTGCCGGCTCTGGGCCTAGGCCATGAGTGCGACCGCCTAGGGCCCAGGGCAAGGAGGGGCCGAAAATTTTATGTATATGTACCTTGTCTAGTCCAAGTTTTGCTCAGCCAAAAGCCTAGAAACCAGTCCTCAAACATCCCAAGAGAAAACGAGGCCTGCAGCCACCAATAATAGCCCACGACATAAATTGTTGTATTGCTCCTCTTTCCATGGATCACAATTCTTAAAAACAGAACGATATTATTACCGTATTAGCATATTGCTCGCTTCATGATAGCTATCGCCTTCTGTCGATCACGATCCTATTCCAAGAACCATATTTCATGCCGGAAGAAAGTAAGTTGTCAGACGTAATAGGTAAGGGCCCAATATTAACGGTAAGTAAGTAGTGGAGACTTTGTTTTGTTCATTTAGGTATAGATGTAGATTGCTATCCACATGTCTCCGACTATTGAAGGTCTTTTATTTATATTAGCTATGTCTTTTTTACATTGTAATGGTGTGGTTATAGTGATAAAGAAGAAAAAGTTTATTTGTTACAAGATATTTATAATATTCACCATGGCAAACCTCCTGTCCGCAAACATATCTTTGCCAAGCGCTTTTGTCACTCTTTACCGAGTGGTAGCCACGACCGTCAGTATAAAAAATGCCATCCCACTCGCATAGCGATAAGGGGCCCATGCACCAAGTTCGCCCTAGGGCCTTTAAACATGATGAGCCGGCACTAGGTCCACATAGCCTTAACCTCCTACACCCGCTCTTACGCCATAGCTTAAGAGATCTCGTCGAGCGCATTCTGCCCACAGTCTTTCTTTGCCCTTTCCGCCTCCTTCTGTTGTCGACGGGCTAGGGCAGTCACCACCAACAATTATATTATTTCCTTATATTTAAATTTGTTATGTAATATAAACTAATGTTAGAATTAATTGACAGAAGTGTCTTCTTGAAGGAGTAATTGTGTTCAAACATTTCTATAATGGTTATCATCAATGTTTCTAGTTGTTCATAAAAACAATCAGTAATTTTTGAACTCATGCGTGAGGTTGGTTGAATTGTAGTGCATGGTTTAATAAATTATATTTTGAACATGGAGTAGAAATATATTGTATACAAGAGACTATTTCATATATGTCATTTTAGATCCAAATATTTGCAAAATAATAGTATTGATCAATAGGAAGAAAGATTGTAATGGTCACTTCTTAATACAACGAAGCACATTTTCAGATTTTCCCCACATTTTCGAGAAGAAAAGAAGAAGACTATAGGTATGTATGGATACTAGATATAAAATAGATGGTTATTATGCAACCAGGTGGCAATTTTTAGGTAAAAACAACCTATAAATGGATTATTTGAGATAAATAAAAATAGCTAATATACCACATTTCTATTATATGATTGAATCAACTATATCATGTTGTTCTTTTTTGTGCCATCTATGTTTCCTAACATGTCAAAATCTTTGAAATACTCGTAACAAGTAAGCATATATAGTTAAAAAATAATAATTCACTATAAAATATCAGGGTTAAACACAACTCTAAGCCAATCAATAGCTAAGATCATATATATTCTATTGGACCTTGTTCAGTTTGACATGACCATGACACTTTTGGTCCGGTAAAGGCACAGGCAATGGCGCTATTACTAGGTAAAACAAAAGACTATCACATTGTAGTTTTTTGAAATATTTTATTTTATTCATTATTTATACTCTTTCAAGAACACACACACACACAAAAAAAAAGGAAAATAATAACAGTCATAGGACGAACCTCCCAAAAAACGAAAACATTGCATATACTTTGCTCCAATATACATCGTTCAAACATGCATATAATACTTGAAACCGTAAAAACTCACGCAATGACAACGCATTAAAAGTTTGCTAGTAAACTTGTTTGATTTGTATTTCCATTAGGCAGAATTATGAGAGTAGGTTTTCACGTGGAAGTTCTTTAGCTGGGTGCTTTCAAAAGTTCCACCAACAAATGTGCTTAGATAAGGCAATGGTTCTCACGAAATCTGCTGAGCCCACAGCGTAGATTTCTTTTTAGCCTCTATGAAAGGATCTCGTCCATTATGTAATGTATAAGGTGACATCACTACCACTATGAAAGGATATAGGTGCACTTCCACTATGAAATGTTACACAGTGAGGAGAGTCGAAGGCAAGTCAGTCCAACAAGGTGACCACGTGTGAAACGGTGCCGTTGCACGATCGACCAAATCAAAGCTTGAGTTTTTTACCCTCCCATATTGGGTACAGTTGTAGTATCTGGTCATAGAATCCTCCATGCTGATCCGATCTGCAACGGGAACGTCGCCCTCCCATTGTGATTCCAACAAACAGAGAAAACGCCATGCCATCGATCTGCTTAATTAACTCCCGGCTGGTGTGACTTATGAGAAGACGCGACGAGACGTCATGCATCAGGGTAACCACAATGTTGCAGCTAAAAATAGTTCACATAAATGGGTCTTACAGCAGGTAGTCTATACTAGTATAGTTTATATAAATTGAAAGCAGTTAATAGAGTAAGACATGTGAGTGATAAACTTTTTTTATTCATCAATAATAAGAAAAAAGTATGCGGGGTGACCGTGACATAACACCTACGACCACAAATGACCAGATTTCCCCTTCAGCTGCAAAAA
This sequence comes from Chloris gayana, assembly GCA_031894775.1. Lineage (NCBI taxonomy): Eukaryota > Viridiplantae > Streptophyta > Magnoliopsida > Poales > Poaceae > Chloris > Chloris gayana. Next base: position 28,346 of record JAUNZO010005008.1, read on the forward strand.
GTCTCCGATGAGATTACCCACTCGCTATCTCCGTCCACAAACCACAACCATGGGGATGGCTTTGTCCTGTTGCTTCTCCGATCTCTGCCTGTTTGCCGTCCTCCTTCACGTAGTGGTGGCAGTGGTGGCTGCGACCAACCTGACGGTGGGGCGAACGCTGACGCCGCCGGGCTACATCACCAGCCCGTCCGGCGTCTTTGCCTTCGGCTTCCGCGCGCTGGACTCCGACCCGACCAAGTTCCTCCTGGCCACGTGGTTCCGTTCCGGCAATGGCGACGAGTCCCTTGTGCCGGCGCAGTCCGTGGTGTGGTTCGCGAAGCAGTCGCCCGCCGGCGCGACGGCGTTGGGCACGGCCCAGTCCGTGCTCAGCGTCACGGGCGACGGCGCGCTGGAGCTCACCGACGGCAGCAACCGGTTGCTCTGGAACGCGTCGACGTCCAGCGGCTCGAGCGGCAGGGCTCCGTCCTCGCGCTCGCCGATTCCGGCAACGTCCGGCTACTCGACGGCGATGGAACCGTGGTGTGGGAGAGCTTCTGGTACCCGACGGACACGCTCCTGCCGGGGCAGTCGTTAGAGCAACTCCAGCGGTCACACCTAAATCAACCCCCGGTTTTTGGATTTCGGGGCCACCGTAAAATATTCCGGAGCCTCAAAGAACTTCCGACTCCAGCAACGACTCGCAAATTAGGCCCCTGCATTGGTAGGACCCACCTATCAAACCGTGAAGAGATCCGCCGTCGCTCAACTCGCTCGAGCCCCAGCTGCCACCACCACGCCATGCCGACGCCACCTGCGCCCTGGCTGCTGCCACCACACCAAGCCGAGGACGCCCGCGCTCAATCCGCCACCACCGTCGCCGCCACTGCAGGACGAGGTCGCCCGACACCACGCTAGGCTGCCCCGCCCGCGTTTGCACCCCTTGAGCCGCCGGTCGAGGCAGCTCCGCCAGCGGCTACGGCCTGCCCTTCGCGGTGAGGGTGGCGGAGCTGCCGCGACGCCTTGGCGCCGGCAGGTGGAGGCTCGGGCCGTTGACGAGCGGATCCTTACTGGTTTGGATCTTGGCTGGGCGGCCTCGATGCTCGAGCGGATTTTGGCTGGCTGGACGTGAGGGAGAAGGGGATGGCGGCGCACCGGCCAGGAGTGACGCGCGGAGGTGGTGGCGCACCGGCCCGGAGAGGCGCGCTAGCGTGTGTCGGGCGGCAGTGGTGTGCGCTGGGCGGCGAAGGGCGACAAGCGGCGTGCGCCGGGAGCCGTGCGGGCCATGGCCGATGCGGTCGCAGAGAGAGAGAGAGGCCGAGAGGAGGTTGGGGCGCGCTGGCCGGCCGCGCGGAGGCGGTGGCGCGCCGGCCGGACGCGAGGGAGAAAGCGGCGGCGCACCGACCGGACGTGAGGGAGAAGGCGGCGGCCCGCGGGCCGGCACGCGGAGGCGGCGGCGCACCGGCGGGAGGAGGCGGCGCGCGGCAGCAGGCGAGGGCGCGGCCACCGAGGAGGGAGGCGAGCTGGCGGCGCGTTCGGTGGAGAGAGAGGGGAGGAGAAAGAAGAAAGAGAGAAGAGAGGAAGAGAGAAAAAAATTGTGAGCCCCACAGCCAGCTGTAATTTAGGAGGAGGGAAGGGCCCTCCCATTTCTAGGGGTTGGAGGAGGGATTTAGGAGGGCAGCTAATTTAGGAGCCCATGTGGGAGGTCTGCTGGAGTTGGTTTTTTACCAAACTCTTAAAATTTAGGATTGGAGGCCTGTTTAGGGGGATTGCTGGAGATGCTC
>JAUNZO010005009.1:0-63200 GCA_031894775.1 Chloris gayana
TGAGGGTGAAAAAGGCGCACTGGTGATGAAACAAGGCGACGGGGCATCTCGAAAAGGCGGCCGAAATGCACGGCAGGTTTTTCCAAAAGGATGCGCGATAAAGATCGCTTCTTTTCTTAAGAAAAAAAGAGAGAGAGAGAAAAGATTTTGCTTCTAGATGTGTTTGAACTCGTCGCAAACGACGCACTAGCGTCCTTGTCCGGTGAGTTGTGACGACACCCGGAACAACGTAATAGGCACGGGTGATTAAGTTGACGTTGACGCACGCGCCTTGATAGGCTGATGATACTAGTACATAACTACTAGTAAAAAAATAAATACAGTAACAAAATTCGGCCTGATCTGAAACCAACCGTACAGATTTATGGTCAGGAGAGAGTGAGATTACTGTACACCGACGTGGAAAATTGAAGGCGTACGCATCGTCGCGATGTGAGGCTTGCCACGCTAGCTCTAGAGGTTTGACAAAGCGAGATGAGCTCTTTGTGGTCCACGAGGACGCACCTACCCGGTCGCCGGTCGGCGCGACCGGACAAGCGGTTGGGTCAGGCTCCATCCACAGCATCACGCGAGCCGTACCTCGCTCTGCGGGCCCTCTGCTCTGACACGCCGACGCCACCACCCGTTTTATAAAGCCGCGCCCTGCCGCTCGGTCGCTGAAACACTGCCCCAGTTCCCACTCGCTGCACCGCCGATCCGGTTCCGCCCTGCCATGGACGCGGCCGTTTCCTGCGCCGGCGTGGCGCCGCAGAGCCAGAGCGCGCTGCTCTCCCGCTCCTTCACCGACGCCGCGGCCATCGCCCGCGCGCTCAGCTTCTCCCTCGCCGACACCACCACCGCCACGGACCCGGACCTTGCCTCCGCTGCGGCGTTCGTGCACGGCGCGGGTGCCGCGGCCGCCGGGGCGCACCCGTCGCCGCCGTGCTCCTCCGTCTCGCGGCCGGCGAGCAGCAGGCTGGGCCCGGCGGGCGGGGGCGCGGGGAAGCGGCGGCGGCCGCGGCCGTCCAAGCGCGCGCCCACCACGTACATCAGCACCGACGCCGCCACGTTCCGCGTCATGGTGCAGCGCGTCACCGGCGCCGACGACGCCGCCGAGCCGGGGCAGCAGGACCACCTCAGCCTCGGCCTCCTCCTGCCGCACCTGGGCGTCGTCGGGCCCTCCGCCTTCCTCCCGCCGCCGCCGGACCACGCCGCCTCTGCTGCTGACGTGTACACGTCGCTCGCCCAGGCAGCGGCGCCGGAGCAGCCGCTGTTCCCGACGCTGGACTCGTGGAACGTCATGTACGGGAAGAACGAGGTGGCCTGATCTGAGTTCCAGCCAGTGAAAACGCGCACCCGTCGTTGGAGGCGAAGCTGCGCCGCGTGCCCGAGATCATCTCCGACTCACTTTGCTCGCGCGGATGCTGTAAAAGTTTACATACTTCTATTTTTTTGAGACATACTTCTATTTAGTTCAATGTAGCAGAGCGGTGCTGAGCAGGCGCTCTGTTTTTTTTTCTGCTCTCGCGATCTACCTAGTTAATTAGACTGCCATATGTTTCTTTACCGTTGTGACCTTCTTCTTTTCCCGTATATATAAAAAAGTATGGATACTACTTGTCTTCAAACCATGGCCTGAGGTCGCACCATCAGCATTGTTAATTGCCTGTCCGCGTGTCTGACGCTTATTATTAGTAAGACAAGCACAGCATAGCAGTGAACGTCAACAGTGTTGACTCGACACAGGGAATATTACGACGACGATTTTCGTGGCTGGTAAAATTTCTCCAACGTTTACAAGTTTCGACGCCATGATTTCGCGTTCCACTCACTCTGGCTTGCGCGTGACCTGGTCGTTCGTGTCCGGCTGCTGCTTTATGGTACGGCGACTCTGTACTGCCGCTGAAAGAGGAGGACAAATGCTGGATCCTACGAGATAACAAAAGCACACTTTTCATCTGATCATCTTTTGCGATAGAGATCGTGTCCGTTTCTTTACGCTTACGACTTCTGCGAAAACCGCATGTCCCGTTCACATGGCGAATTCCCAGCCCGAACTCGCTCGTTCCAGACTGAACTCTGTTGGGAGTGACTTTAGCTCGATAGAAATATAAATTTCAGAAGGTGTTTTTGAACCATCTCAAGTGCTAGGGAATGACAGCAGTTTAAGGCAGTAGAATTTCACCAGGATACACCATGGCCACCTCTAGGTTAATAGTGCTGGATTAACAGCAAGAAGAAATGGTGAGATGACGCTGCTTTTCTCAGACTTCTTTTTCCGCTGTTGAGTTTATTCAAGCTAGACAGCAGCAGCACACGGAACGGATAAGGGAAGAAGAGGGCACACAGCAACCGTTCACCTTCACCTCAGTTGCTCACTCTCCCATCCATCACACACACACCTCGGTTCGAACACTCCATCTCTATCCGTTTTCAGATTCTTCGGATGCCGCTGCACATGTCGCTCGCCGCAGCAGCTGCGGCCGCGTCGTCCTCACCCCTGCTGCAAGTCCCGGCTTCTCCTTCGACCCGACGACGCGCTGTTGCCGTCCGGTGCGCGCCGAACGGCGGTGGCGCACCAGCCGGCGACGCGAAGCCCACGCTCAAGGTAGGCTCGCCGATCGTCATCCTGGAGGCGCCGATGATGCTCAAGACCGCCGCGTCGGTGCCGTCGCTCCGGCACAACGGCGGGCAGGTCAAGGCCGGCGACGTCGGAAGGTTGGTGGGACCACTCTGCTACTCCGAACTGTGTGCAATATAAATGTCTGCACTGACTGACGTTCGTTGGTTGAACCGAGCAGGATCATGGCACGGAAGCCCAAGGACGTCTGGGCCGTGCGGCTCGCCGTCGGCACGTACCTGCTGGACGGCAAGTGCTTCAAGCCTCTAGATGTCGTCGACGGTGATGATGAGTCCCCGGCCCCGGATGGATAGGCAATCCAATGTTTTGCATTGAAATTTGAAGGTTTATACAATGTACTGAAAGCATCGGACTTGTCAATACTGGTGCGCGACTGTTGTACTGTAAAAATAGCAATGACACGGGATTTTTGCTATGAGTGCACAAGCACTGATCATATACCAATGTAAGGTTTCGTGATGCCCAGAGTTTTTTAATACATTGAAGATATATATTTTTGGGAGCTCAAAAGATACTCATGTTTGGATCTTCCAAAACAAATATCAGTTTTAAAAATAGAGTCTGTAGAGGGTTGTCACTTGTCAGGAAAAGAAAAAATAATCTAAGTTGTTATTGGATAAATGTTCTTTTTTGCCATGATGATATACACGGAAATTGGATGAAATTAAAGCAGCAGCCAGGAGCAAAACATATTTGAAATGTGCCATGTAATGAAGCAAAGTTTAGCAAAACATAATTTGAATGGTGGATTAAGGTAGTTTCGATGGGGAGCAGTGAGTATATGTTCTTTGTTTGGATTGCAGACATATAATGAGTTGTGACGATGATGTCCCGGTGCCGGATCAGAAAAGCTAGTTTCAGGATCGTAGTGCCTCTTAGTTACCCTTTAAATTGAAGGATGTTTTAAAATCCACCTAAGTGCTAAATCATGTTTTTCCTGTAAAATTTTCCCATGTCTTAACATTTGGAATGATGTGGGTTGCATTTTCTTAGGCCTCGCTCGGACAAGTCGGAGCATCTTCAACAACTCCCCTAAAATTTCATCCCCTCCAGCTTGGTTCAAGGGATCTTCTCCACCATTTTCACACTTTTTAGAGGAAGTTACTCCAATAGTCTCCCTACATCACCATGCCCTCTAATCTGACATATGGGACCCCCTTCCCCTTCTAACTCACTTACACATGGACCCCGCCACATATCTCTCTCTCATTGACCTCCATTGTTGCGTGGCGGTATCCGTCGTGCACTGCGCACGGGCGACGGCGAGCACGGTCGCGGCTACGAGCTGCCGCGATATCACAACCGAGGCGGAGGGCGAAAGCAGGCCGGTGGAGCGGTAGTAGGTGGCGGCGAGCGGGCACATGCGCGGGAGCGGACGACGAGGAGGGAGGCGGCGATAGACGGGCGTGCGCATGGGAGCAAGCAGCAAGGAGCGAGTCGGACACGCAAGCGGGGGTAGGCAGGGCGCGAGCGTGCGACAACGGGCGAACGCCAAGGGAGAAGCGCCGTGACCGGCTCCGGCGCCGAGCGAGGCACACGGACATGCACGGACTTGCGTCCGAGCACGCGGGAGAAGAGGTCGGAGCTAGAGGGTGTCACCGTACCGTGCATCGGGATTCCCATAACCGCCTATGGTCCGTCTCGACCGACCCATCTCAAGAAGGCCACACCGCCTAACGGCCCGATGTGGCCCAACCAGGGCGTAGCGTACTAAGGAAGCCACCGCCCACGGGCGGGACAACACGCCCCAAAACCCTAACGTGCATGTGCGGTGCGGGACGTGACTGCGGGTCCCACACGGGTAGTTGAGAGGTTTTAACTCCCTTGCCACGGCTCCTGCGTGGGACACGCGGCACCCCCAACGACCACGGATCGACCTCGAGCAAGAGCATCCGGAAAAACGGCGTAACGGGCGATGCATTTACGCCTTGCCTTGACGGAACGACGAGAAGGGGGGGGTCCCCGTACGGCAGGTCCCGTCGTGCCTCCTCCCATTAGACACCGCGCGACGCCCCATCTCGGGTGTCGAAATCTTCAATTCGCGTATCCCTTGTCTGGATTCGGACAACGACCAAGAAGTTTAGGGTTTTAACACCGTAGTGTGCCCCCTTAAGACTATAAAAGGGGAAGCCCCGGCCATGTAATAGAAAAGACTCTCTCACCTCTAGCAACTCAAGAACACCGTTGTAACACCTTCAAACTCAATAACACGCCGGATAGGCATGACGTATGGTATTACACCTCTCGGTGACCCGAACTCGGGTAAATCGTGTGTCATCGTGTGTTTCTTCCTTGATCCGTATCTCTCGATCCTCTCACAAAGGACGGTCCGATTGACCACCATTTGTTCGAACTCATACACCGACGGAGGGGACCGGGGGTAGATCCCCTCGAACGAAGACATGAATTTAGGAGATCGAGTAAATGAGAGGATGCTAGAGGGCACCTGTTGGAGGAGTTTTTTTGCCTTCTCATCCCCTAAACAACCAAATTTTGGCTGGAGGGGTGAGTTAGGGGATATGTTGGAGATGCTCTCACATCGTTGTCAATATTGATGCGTGTGGTACAATATTGTATAAGATTACTTCGTATACTTTCAGCCGAGGAACTGCAATACCATTACGGATTTACGGTGCTACCACCCTTTATATCCTTGGATTTGCACTCAATGGTCTCTACGGTCTAGTGAAACTATGTAACTAGTTCTATAAAAACAACTTCAGCATAAGATCTAAAAATGGAGACCTTATTTATTTTAGGTCTAAGAGAGACGAAATATTTATCCATTTTATCCAACTCTTGAGAAGCATACCTAAAACTCAATACCTAACGAGCTTTCTATAAATGTTCTTAACTTTTGAGACATTTTCTAATAAAATTATTAATACACAAAAACCTATTAGTGAGCTCACCGTGAGACTTGGAAAGTGAAAAATTCACATCTCCTTGTGCATATAAGACTTATCTTGACCGTTGATTCACAGATCAACACTAGTAACAGAATCATGAGAGGACAGAGGTTGATGTAACACACACATATTGAAACATTGTAGTTTAAAACCAATGACCGCGATAAACCTTATGTGCACATAGTCATGTAAAGTTGCCTTTCCACGTGCACGCGTGAGGATTTCGGCCCGGAACATCCCATTGATCTCGTACATGTAGTGATTTTAGCTTACTAGGAGGTGAAGACTCAATTGTGGAGAACCTAGAATTTTAATTCTGGCAACACGCTACTTGTTTCTTTGATGTAAAGTGAAGCCTTGGCAGAATTATTACGATGCATGCGGATGTGATTAGTAATAACCTCATGGAAACAAGCTCTCCCAACGCGATTCTCCAATTCCAAAATTAGAGATCTCCTCACTATAACAAAATTAACTATAGCCACGGAAGCAAAATAATAGTAGACACAACCAAAAAACGGACACGTGACTAACGAGATAGAGGTCTATCTATAGCCACGGTCCACATACGACTTCACATCCGCAGCACACCAGCCGTGGATGCTGGGGTGGTGGGCGGCCACGGATCCCGAGCGGCGCTCGACCGATGCGGCGGACGGCCACGGATCCGGGGCAGCGGGCGGTCGTGCGGATCCGAACGGCTGGTGGGCGGGCGGGCCTGCTCGGCCCTTCAGGCTTTTTTTTCTTTCTAATTTTGACTGTAGCCACGTTGAATCTCATATACCTGTAGCTATAGTGAGATATCTTTAGCTATGGAAACTTAGCCGCAGTTGGTCTCATCCGCGGCTACAGCGACTTTTAAACCGTGGCTATGACAACTCTTTGTTATAGTGCCTCGTGGAATGATTGAACCGAGGCCCTCACCAGTGTCTGTTTGCACACTCCCAAAACACAATTTGGAAGAAGCGGCGGCGGCCCGCCGTCGAGATTCAGACTTGCTGTCTGGCTTCGGCTCACAAAGGGTGACGGTGTTGACTGCTTCTATTTGGATCCCTGGGCCTCGGCCCCACCGTTGTTTTGGGATAGGATGACAGGTCAGGTGTCAAAATCACTGCTACGTCATCAAGCTCGAGCTAATTATCCCCCTCCTTCCTCTTCCCATCCCCCTGGCCCCTGGCGGTCGCCGGCCGGCGAAAACGGGACCACCTATCAATCGCCACCCTCTTGCTCTGTCGTGGACAATCTCACACGATCATCGAACCAAGTGCGACCTTCTGTTTGGTAAGGAAGCTCTTGTTTACTTTATCTACACCCCCATTATGTTCCGCAAGATAAACCTTGTTTGCTTTGCGGCAACTATTCCATTTTTTTCTAAGATGGGTACTACGATCTGTCCAGTTAAGGGCGAATATTTATTTGCTCCTTGGCAAGCAGCTTAGTAGTTTGTTTCTTTTCCAAATTTGTTAGGAGGTTCGTACAGGTGTTCAAATTTGGTTCATAAATAGAAACAGGCGATTCTTGGCAAATTCTGCGAATTATGAGATGCCATGGAAATCTGCTTCTGTTCTATGCGCAATAACAGTGCTACTCTACCAGTTTGATCCTGTCAGGTCAGTATGTGATCGCTGTTGCTCCGAATTCAGAGGTTGCTGTTGCAGATTTAGCATTGGTTGGTGTGTTGCTTTCGAAAAGGCAAAAATCTTGTCCTGCGCATCGCAGTTAAGTGCGGACAGTATTGTTGCTGCGGTAACGTGGTATGGTGTTAGTTTCATGGATGGTATTGTTGCTGCGAAGACGACAGTTTGGTGTTGCTTGCCCGCGATGGAATGCAACCCTGAGAAGTAATCTCCAGACAGTAGGATTACATAAATCTGATGTTGCTATCTTATTTTGGCTTTACTTCTACTCAATACCCATGCACTATTGCTCTGAGCCAATTGCTATTTCCTGACCTTTTAAAATCTCCTTTTGTTGTGGCATACTATGGTTGTACCTTGCTGGGTTTTGCAGTGTGTCTATACATGGGCATTGAGTTGTTCTTTGGCTTCTGCTGTAATAGGTCAGAATGGTTGACCCACGTGCTCGCTCAGTTTGCTGGCTTTCCCGTGCACTGGTTCTTGTTTGCACCTTGTGTGAAATACTTTACGTTGGATCGGTGACGGCTCAAACTGCTCAGCTGAGTGTAGATGCTTCACCACAGAGTGCTCAGATGATCCCTGGAAATATGTTTGGCATCTTCTTTGAGGTATTCTGTTTATTTTGTTATATTGATATTATTAAATAGTCATTTGAGTAACATGTAGTAAGTTTGCTTATTTTCCGTACAAATACATATATTATTGGAGAGGACAGTGCGTTAAAAATCTGGGCCATCTTGTATGCCAACTCAATGAATATTCACACACTAACCAAAACTGTAAACTACAGATATTATCCAAAATGGCCAATACAATCAACTGCAACTGCAGCTTGCATAACCTATCTGATCAATTGGTCTGTAATATATACGCATGGCCATTCAAGAGTTTAGGTGTTCCCCTTTTACTATGAATTATATTGGTAGGGAACAACTTATTTGCAGCGACACTAGCCCATGAGAATTTTTTCTTGACATCAGTTTCTTTTTAATGATGATAATCCTTGCTTGTATTTGTAGGAGATCAACCATGCTGGAGCTGGTGGACTGTGGGCAGAGCTTGTAAGCAACAGAGGTAATGGGATACAACAGCTAAGGTGTAGGAGAAATGACAGTCTTTTTGGCTTGTTAGCAGAAATTCAGTGTTTATCAGATGACGCCTTTTATATATTATCGGAAGATTCCCAATGTTTCATCATCAGAATTGTACTATGTATTCTATTTTTTACATTTGATAATCTGGAAGACAACACTTAAACTTTGGTATCTTTACTTGCTGTACCCAAACTAGTTTGTCGTGTAGATTAGTTAAATGCAGAGTAATAAATAAGCATGTGGTCAGAATTCTGAACTCTGATGAATATCTTCACTATTAGCTAAGAATGGTCACTGATACTTCAGCGTTCCACCTTTTAGTAAATAGCTGCTGGAGGTCATAAAGCTGAACATGTCAAAAATGAGTTAAAGATTTAGTCTTCCACTTCTATGGCTGCTTATAAGTTCCCACTTCCAGGATTTGAAGCTGGTGGTCCTAATACTCCCTCAAATATTGACCCATGGTTGATTATTGGGGATGAATCAAGTATTACTGTGGCAACAGATCGGTCATCCTGTTTTGCTGGCAATCCAATTGCACTTCGAATGGAGGTGCTTTGTGGTGCAACTAAAACAAATGCCTGCCCATCAGGAGGTGTTGGAATCTACAATCCTGGCTACTGGGGCATGGTGTGTCCTTTGTGTATCTAGCATAACACATCAGTTGAATATTTGTATCAAGTGTTAATTTCAGTTTTGCTTATTTGCCATCTGATTGTTTCTCTTGATTAAGAAACATTTTTTTTCACTCAGGTATCTGTTAGATTATTTAAAATCCTACGTACGATTTTATTCAGTATTGAGATACAGACCAGTTCATTTATTGTTTCTTTCAAACTTGATGATATCAACTTATCTCCATTATTATATAAAAAATACTTTCTACAATTGTTGCAGGACATCAAGAGAGAGAAAGTTTATAAAGTTAGCATGTACATTAAATCATCAGACTCGGTGGACCTGAAAGTTTCATTGACAAGTTCAGATGGTATTCAAAATTTAGCTTCTCATGTCATCATGTAAGCATGTGATTCATCAAGAATACTGTATTCATTAACCATGTATCATCTCCTGTGAAATAGCAACATCTGTGAATTTCCTGTAGGGCTGACCAGGAAGATTTTGCGGAATGGACAAAGGTTGAATTTGATTTGCAATCAAGTGAAAGAAATACTAATTCGCGGCTTCAGATTACAACTACCAAAAGTGGTATAATTTGGTTTGATCAAATATCACTTATGCCATCAGATACTTACATGGTAATTATTTCCATTTTATCCTTTTGTTGTAGTATAAGAACATGATGCATGTTTGCATCTTACACTTCCCTTTTTTCAAATGAAATTCCATATATTTCTCTTGGAACCAATCGTGCGAAGAAATTAGTCATGATATATTACATACTGCAATCATCAAATATTTCATTAATAGATTATTTTTTGTCCCAGATACATCATAACCTAAACCATAAATTACAGTAATATTAAGTTTTTTGGGGAAAAGAACTATACTTGGTTCAAATAATTTCATCTAACCATGATCAAACTATGTGATTAGTTTGTAGGCAGTACAACACAGTCATCATAGTCAAAATTGCAGATTGAAATGTTGTTTGTCCAGTTTCATTATGTGGAACGAGGACAAAAATGAGTATGTGTAGCGTCTAAAGGTGGACTGTGCAGTGAGCAGATTTTGGAACTGGGACTTTACATTACCGTTAATTTGACAACATATATATTTTTTCTTTCTCAGGGTCATGGTTTCCGTAAAGATCTTGCCTCTATGCTGGCAGATCTGAAGCCTAGATTTTTAAAATTTCCAGGTTTGATATATTTTGTGTTTGTGATTTCATTATACTAGATAGATAGATTCAGAGTATCGATTATGAAAATAAATCATAATAGTACATTTGTTATCTCAGGTGGCAACTATGTAATGGGCAATTATTTATCAAATGCATTTCGTTGGAGTGAAACTGTTGGTCCATGGGAAGAAAGACCAGGACACTTCAATGATGTTTGGGGCTACTGGACTGATGATGGATTGGGTTTTTTGAGTTCCTCCAAGTGAGTATAACAGTGTTGCTTGTCCACCATCTGAAAGTTGTCACATAATTGTAGTCATAAAGTCTGTCAAAGCTAAGATGTTCTACTTTGTTAACGTAGCTAGCAGAAGACCTTGGTGCTTGTCCAGTTTGGGTGGTCAATGATGGTAATTGTTATACCAAGAGAGTAAAAGGCACAAAAGTGCCATTACAAATTGAAGGCAAAATTGTCTGTAACACACTGAGAAAATGTGGATTTGTCTCTAACACATCAACAAAGTCGAACTTGTCCGTAACACAACGATTGTGTGATTTATTGTCCAGGACACATTATGGCTATTTAACAATTGTTTTCATCTTTTTTATCTCAATACTCGTAATACATTAGGACTTGAAACTTAGCATAAATATAAATTTTTTGCTTTATCTATCATTAAAAAATAGAGCTAATTTTTTCAGATGTTTGTATTGATTGCTCATTGTTTTAATATTCAATTTATCCAACAAACCATGAAAATAACAAAATAAAATCTAGCACTATTTTTTATTAATAGATAATAGGACAATGTATATTTGTGCCAAGTTTCAAGTCCTATTGTACTACGAGTATTGAGATAAAAAAGTTGACATCAATTGTTAAATAGTCATAATGTGTCTGAGACAAGAAATCACAAAATCGTAGTGTGTTGCAGACAAATCCGACTTTGTTCATGTGTTGGAGACGAAATCACGTTTTCTCAGTGTGCTACAGACAATTTTGCCCTTACAAATTTGGAGTCAGAACTTACCCTTGATTGTTGTGATGGAATTCCTTTCAATTTGACAGGGACTAGCATTTACGAAGAAATTCCATCTGCAACAGTAGCTTCTTTTGTAAAGGTTTGTTTCTAAACTGTATGTAAAAATGTATACAATATGATTTTAGTTCTTTTCTGTCAACTGAACCTCCAGTAACATGGAAACTACACTAAAAAATATTTTGAGGCAAAACTATAGTAGAAAGTTATACATTAATTTTAGTCGATGAGGTTTATCTCTTGAAAGTATCAATGGATACAAGACAAGAAAAGACAAGCATAAGCTTTCAGCAAGACACATATAAAAGAAAGGTTACAAAGCCGGCAACGTGAGCACAAATGAATGAATTGATCGTGGTGTTGCATCATTTTTTTTGAGGGAAGTGTTGCATCATTAGTCCCATGATAGTAACATTGCAGTTGACTATAGATTTGTTGTCTACATTTGTTGAATAACATAATGTACTTGCAACATGAACACTGTTTAATTTGAGTACTTGACTATGCTGGAAATGTGAAAAAGAAAAGAAAGTAAAATTTTGACAATGGACATGAGACTTGAATGTCTAGAAGTATATGAAAAGAAAATAAAGTTTTTTTGACAATGAACAATTATGCTAAGCAAAAATATCACACAAACACAGGCGATAGTTTCCTAGAGGTTACGGTTCATCCTAGATTTTTTTCTTTCTGATTTGAATTTCCTAATTTTTCTCAATTGTACTGTTTTTCCTTCAAAGTTATTTGTTGTTCTGAAACCAACCACTGGTTCTAATGCCAACGGGCTTGCCATATTGCAGGATGTTGTTGATGGCATTGAGTTTGCCAGGGAGACAACCAAACGACCTGGGGTTCAGTTCGTGTAGCAATGGGACACCCAGAGCCCTTTCCGCTCTATTATGTAGCAATAGGGAATCAGGAATGTTCAAAGCGCTATTACAAAGGTTTTCACAAAGTTCCATTTCTAATTCTGGCTTCATCTGAAGTATTCCTTTTAAAAAGCATAAGAAACATCAAATACCTTCTGTTCAGTTTTACTCTTATGTCGAGAAACCAATTACTTGATTTATTTTGTAGAAAAATATGTGAAGTTCTATTCCGCGATAAAAGCATCCTACCCTGACATTAAAATCATTTCAAGCTGTGACATATCTTCTATTTCACCGACCAACCCAGCTGATCTATATGATGTTCATGTAAGGACCTTTTTTTGGGCCTGGTCTTCACTTAATAATCCATTTGCCAAGTAGAGTTTAGCATAGCTGCTTTGTGGCAGGTGTACACTTCATCTGGTGATATGTTTTCCAAATCTAGAATGTTTGATAGCACAGCTCGTAATGGACCCAAGGTACTTGCTTTGCCATTGCTACCTCAATTCGCCTCACAGCTGGCTGCTAATGAACTATGTAATTATGCAGGCAATTGTTAGTGAATATGCTGTGACTGGAAATGATGCTGGCCGGGGAACTCTCATAGCTGCTTTAGCTGAAGCTGCATTTCTCATTGGATTGGAAAGAAATAGGTTTCTTTAATGCTATGTCTGATCTCCTGTAGATATTAGACTGTTTTTCGGACATATTTCTTACCAACTGTTTCTATGCAGTGATGTGGTTGAGATGGCGAGTTGTGCCCCGCTCTTTGTTAATGACAACGATCGCAGGTACATTGATTCAATGCTTCAGATTGAACATCAGTTATCATTTTTCTTATTTACTAAGGATAAGCCATGTTGGATAGAGAAAACGTGCTAAGAAAAAAATGTAAACCGGAAGTTTTTCTTGAATAGATAATATACTACTACTGTACTTTCAGTCTTCCTAGTCCAGTACTTGTTGATAACATGCTCATTATATCATCCCTGAAAGTTCATTTTCTGATCAATAGGTGGAGTCCAGATGCCATAGTCTTCAACTCCTGGCAGTACTACGGATGTCCAAATTACTGGATGTTACACTTCTTCAAGGATTCAAGTGGCGCAATGCTTCATCCCTCGACCATTCAACTGTCAAACTACGATCAATTGGTCACATCTGCTATCACTTGGAAAAATCCCCAAAATGGAAATACTTACCTCAAAATAAAGGTGGTTTTATTCTCTCATTTAGGAAGTCAAGACGGTCTAATGTATCTAATAAAAAATAACAAGGCAAGCCTTCTCTTGCAGGTTGTTAATTTCGGTAACAAAGCTGTGAGCCTCAGTATATCTGTAACCGGGCTTCAAACTGACATTCAGACATTTGGATCGGTAAAGACGGTCCTCACATCTGGTTGGCTGCGCGATGAGAACTCCTTCCAACAGCCAGACAAGGTTCGATATGTTGACTTTGCTCAATCAATCGAGAAGACAAGAATTAGACACAACTTGACAATGGTTTTTATCTGGGCTTTAGCATTTCTACTGTTTTGTGATGTCTGAACTTTGGTGTGAAATGGGACTGCAGGTTGTGCCAGTGGCAAGCCCGATAACAAACGCACGAGAGCAGATGAGTGCTATGCTGGATTCGTACTCCCTCACATCATTTGATCTCCTCTTGGACTCTAGCCAGACGACGCGTTCAGTATGGGCGTCGAGCTTGCATCCAAGCGCGTGAAGATGTTGTGGTGTGCGGCCACGGGAGGAGTCTTCCAATAGAAATATGATATGTGAATAAATTGAAGCACGGCCATTTACACATGTACATGATAGTCAAAATATAGTTACCACAAATAGATAACCACACTTTGTAAAAACATGTTTAAAGATAATTTACAATTCACAAATAAGTATATTACCTGGTTCAGATTACTACACAGACATCCGTTGTAGTCTAGCTGGTTAGGATACTCGGCTCTCACCCGAGAGACCCGGGTTCGAGTCCCGGCAACGGAAATGTTTTGTTTTTGCGATTCCCATTTCCTGCTGAAGAAATTGTCCTTTCTTTTTGTGAACATTTTTGCGATTCCCATTTCCTGCTGAAGAAATTGTCTTTTCTTTTTTTGTGAAAAAAAAACATCTTCACGTTCATTTTGATAAGAAGATAAATTTTTTCTCTTCTTCATATTTGAGATATTCTTCGATTCCTTGAAGAAAGAAAAGTGTCCAACATCTTCAAAGATTTTGAAATCTTTGATGCTACGCTCAAGGCACAGAAGATGTCCAACATCCTCAAGATGAAGATTTTATTTTCTTTTCCTTTTTTGATGAAGGGGAGATGGCAAGATGCAGAAAATTTAGTGGCATCCTTGTCGTCATCAGCTGTCGCTAATTTCCTAGAGATTCTTCTTATTTAAAATTCCGCACTCAACGGAGGGCCAAAACGCATTTAGTTTCGTCTAAATTTATGGCTCGCCCCGTTCCTAATCCCGGCCAGAAGAATCCGTCCCTCGAGGCAGGAATCCGACCGCCTCCGCCGCGTACGGGATCACCGATTCTCTGTCCGGCTGCCCCCTGCCCCACCGAACGGCGGGCCCATGTCTCCGGCCCCGCCGCTCCCGCAGTCTCGCGGCCGCATCCGGCCGTGGCTGGCGGTAGGCGACCTGGTGCTCTCGGCGCTGTGGGTGTGCGCGGGGGCGTTGGTGAAGCTCGCCGTGTACGGCGCGCTCGGCCTCGGTGGTCGCCCTGAAGGCGACGCCGTCAAAATCGCGCTCTCCATTCTCTACATGTTCGTCTTCGCCTGGCTCGAGTCTGCCACAGGAGGCGCCTCCTACAACCCGCTCACCGTCCTCGCCGCGACCCTCGCCTCCGGAGGCGGCCCTGCCGTCTACCTGTTCACGGCCTTCGTGAGAATCCCCACCCAGGTGATGTCCCTGAACATGTACGTCGTGCACCCGTGCCGTGCTGCTATCTGTTGGATTATGTCTTCTCTCAATGGGACATGATAAGTCAACAATCTTGAACCATAGTTTTAGAAATGGGACAAGTCTGTACCTAGGTATGGAACGCTGAGCTATCATAGTGACTCGTTGCAATCTTATTGGCCTGTTTCGTACATTAACTATAATCCACCAAGTGCAGGCATAGTTACAATTCACAATGTAACAGTTATACAAATGCAAATGGACCCTGAAAAAAGAGGCAAAATGGCTAATGCTGTTAGCCATAATGCTTATCAGGTTCCATCTATTCTGACTGTTGATTTATGCAACGGTGTGTTTTCTCTTATATGTTTCTGTGTCAATCTTATTTTCAGGTGATTGGAGCGGTTCTTGGAGTCAATCTCATCCAAATAGCTTTTCCCAAAGTGGGTAAAGGAGCTCGCTTAAGTGTTGGTGCTCATCATGGAGCTTTAGCTGAAGGATTAGCCACTTTCTTGGTTGTTATGGTGTCAGTTACTCTTAAGAAGAAGGAGATGAAAAGTTTCTTTATGAAGACATGGATCACAAGTGTTTGGAAGAACACAATCCATATATTGAGCTCTGATATAACTGGAGGAATTATGAACCCTGCATCAGTAAGTCTTTGTACACTCGTGGCATGACTCATATTTGATATAGAAATGAATCCGAAACAAGCCTTTGGCTTGCTGGTAGGACTCCAGCTTGGGAACCTACCGGTCGGGAGTTCGACTCCCGGTTCTCACCAAAAAATACCCTAGTTGTGCCTCCCTTTGAGAGACGGACCTGGGTTGTGGTAACGGTGCGACCCAACCTTGGGGAGTTGCGGCAGTGGTTGTCGACCCAATTTACGCGGCAGTACTCGGGTGAGACCGGGGTTCTGGGGTTTTGTCGACCTGGCGTTGAGAGTTTCTCTCACAAAGTAAAGCCGTTGGAGCGGTCAATCCCCAGCCGGTCGAGTTTTTTTTATAAGTATAATTATATATAGAAATGGATCTTTTGCATTTGAACTCGTGTCTTTTGCTTCATTCTAAAAAGTATCAAGTTCGTTATGCCGCCATCATTCCTGCTATGCCTTATGATATTATACTCATGTATCACGACATCATGGAATGCATGATCGATTGGTTTATGCATTTTTCTTTGATGCTGTTTGTCAATTATTGTGCATTCTTTATACTTGTCAGCTGGATCATGATGAAATCAATCAGACTTTGGCAGTTAAATGCAACAATTTGTTTGATGATATTCCTTGTAAGACTATCTTGCACATATGGTCATACGGACTTTCTTTTCGGAGCCCCTTCCTTTTTTATCTTGCACATGTGCATTTATGCTATGAGGGCTATTTATTAATTCTAGAGCACGTCAGATGTTTACCTCAGCTATGCCTGACGCTAACATGTTTACTTTAGTTATGCCTGATGCTGACATTCATAATTTCCTTGTTTCACGTATAGCTCTTAAATTAGCAAAACAACTTCAATCTTCTGATAACTTGGCCCGGTATGTGCTTGTAGGCTTTTGCTTGGGCTTATGCACGAGGAGATCACTCAACATTCGACCACCTATTGGTATATTGGTTGGCGCCCCTCCAAGCAACCCTGCTAGGTGTGTGGATAGTAACCTTCTTGACTAAACCCAAAAGGATCCAGGAGGCAGATGCAGCTAAAAACAAGAAGGAATGATCCATTAGTGAACTAGTATCCACCATTATTATCAAGCTAGAACTTCATCTTTTTTCGTGAACCAGACATGATGAAAATTTCAAGGATAATCAAAGAAATTGTCATTTGTCTGCTCCTGAACATGAAGTCTCCCAGATGTATATCTCAAATTTGTGGCTTAGCTTTAATTGTGCAGAACCTTGTAGTTAATTGTTACAGCCAAGTATTTAAATCATTTTATGGGGAGTAATACTACTCAAAGCCGACATGCATTATTGTATCGTAATATTTTTTCTCAAAAAACAATAAAGAACTCCACTTCATTATATTAAGAAGAGATTGGGATAATAATCCCGCTACAACACATGCCGCATAACCATAGTTTTTTTGTTTACATTTTCACCTTTTTTAAAAAAAATGTACAGCAAAGGAATCCCTTCTGTGGTATTTATGTTATAAATATGTACTCTTCATTCCGAAACATGAAAAGCTGAGCTATGGCCAGCACAAATCTCTTATCCTAAATGATATCATTATCGGAATGGAGGAGTAAAATAGAAATAAAGCAAACAACCTGGGTTGAACCCGGTCTTCAACAGTACAAAGAAAGGGAGTAAAATTAACTATACATTTGTGCCTGTTAAAACATAAAAGGTGACCACATCCACATGACATTTAGACTCTAATCTCCTGGGAGAAGGGCTATCAAATATGACAGTACTCGAGCCCCTACTAGCACCCAGACCTTGTGCTTCCGCCAAGATCAATCCACCAAGATCAAAGCCTCAGCTAAGTCAGGAGCTGCTCCATCAAAGACAACAAACTTTTTTATTTGAATAAAATGCACCCGGGTCCATAAACTATTTAGAAACCGTCATTTAGGTTCACGAACTCTCAAAGTGATCACTTGAGTCCCTAAACTATTCTCGGATGGTCATCTACGTCCACAAACTTTATAGTAATCCTCTTTATATTGTGTCAATTTAGTCTACAACACCGTCGTCCAACCACTCTCAACGCACATGTCATGACCAAGCTACTTTCCACACGCCCGCCACAAAATTGATTTCGATCTGAGCGTTGTTGAGTCTACCTAACGATGCTAGCTAGTAACTAGTGTGCTTTGTATCTGCCGACACGCCCTCCCAACCGGCCCCGCCTCCCCTTGGCGGCATGTGCTCGCTGTCTGCAGGGCCCCACTAGGCAGTTGTGACAGCGACCCCGCTAAGCAATTATGACAGTAGGCAGTGGCATGTCATCTCGACATGTGAAAGACGCAACAAACAGAGGGTAGACTATTGTCGTGGGTAACAAGCACGCCGTCGAAGTGGATAACGAGTAACAAACATGGAAAGGTGAGGCCATGATAGGGAAAGCGATGTTGGATGGGAGGGTGAGACTACGATGGACAGAGCACACATGCAGCTAATTAGCGTCGTCGAGTAGGCACAATGACGTTTGTGTAGAGAGTATTTGTGTGGTGGTGAAAACACGTATGGAGAGTGATAATGTGAACCTAGTTGACATAACATAAATAGATTATGGACCTAAGAGGATAAATATAAAGTTTGTGGACCTAGATGACTATTCATGAATCATGAATAGTTTAAGCACTCAGATGGTCATTTGGAGAGCTAAATAGTTTAGGTATGTGGGGTGATTTTTTACTCTTTTTATATTTATTTTGAAGAAAGAAGACAACGATCGCGTTGAATCAATAAAGGAGTGATTTTAAAAAACTCTATTTCGTGTATTCAATTCGGATTTCGGAATCCCCTCGTGTCATCAAAAAAAAATCCCCAGAAGCCCCTGGGTTCTGGCTTGAGCCGTCGACAGCCGTTCCTCCATCCCGACGCACTGGCCGGATCCTTGAGGTCGTCTCCTAGCACATCTCCTTCTCGCGTGGGCCGTGGCAGCGATAAACTTCTTCCAGTCAACTGGCCGTCGTGGGAGGTGGCGACATGCTTTTCGATTGGCTGCAGAACGCCATTCTTTGATTCATGCACACAGCAGTCAGATTGGTCCAGACCCCGTCCTCTTTC
Organism: Chloris gayana; assembly: GCA_031894775.1. Lineage (NCBI taxonomy): Eukaryota > Viridiplantae > Streptophyta > Magnoliopsida > Poales > Poaceae > Chloris > Chloris gayana. Next base: position 18,624 of record JAUNZO010005009.1, read on the forward strand.
TCTCCCTCCAATTCTTCCATCTTCCCTAGCCACCGCCGCAGCCCAGCGGCTCCCCGGCGAGCGGCCGCCCTTGCCGCAAATCCAGCCAACGACCTGCGTCCACCCAACCTCGATACCTCGGGGTACTCGGTCCAAGCGACCAAACGCGACCTTCGCGTGCCTGAATCTGGTCGGTGACGGGGTGGAGGCGACGCCACCGGCGTCAGAGGAATGGCGTGGCGGATGCTGCGAAGGAAGGTAACACGGAACCCTTCAGTGGCGAGCACACTCTTCTCTCCAAGATTCTCTTTCATTCTTCTGTAATAAGCTTTGTAGCGGCAGTATTGATGTCGGCGTATTGCAGGATATCCACATCGGCCTTGTGAATCTGGCTTCCCGTATGGATCGTGGGGGATCGAAACACTGTCCCAATGGGACGATTGCAAAGCTGGCACGTAAGTTGATCTTAGCCATGTGAGCTCGTTCTTGCGTAGTTGTGTATACTCGAGTTTAACATGACACATCGGAGTTCATTTGTTTCGGTTTCCAATATGCAGAGTTCTACCAAAATGATAGCCTCAAACATGCTGCAAGCTCTATGATGTTTAACCATTTCACAATCAGGTGTGTTTATCATTGCTCTTTACATCTGCATGTACTACACATGTTTGAGACCTACCTTAAGCATCCAGATTCCAGCATTTATAATTCCATCAGAAATGAGCATTCTCTTTGTGGAGAAAGCTGTTTTAGTTACATATCAGCTTATTTGAATGTCATGTAACCGCAAAATTAAGAAATTAAATCTATGTGATGACTGATGGATGAAACTTTTTTATGTTCAAATTTGACTGTTGATACATACATACAATATTTATGACCTTTTTCCTGAGACACTATTTGATACATTATATGTGACTAGTGATATTTCCTAAATTATATGGTTGTTTAAATATGTGAGTTGAGTTCCACCACATTTCTTTTTTGAATGTTTCATTATGGTACATTTTTTATCAGTAGAAATCATATGTGTAATGAATGCACAAATGGATGTGTACTCATGATTATTTTGGATCTATTTCTTTCAATGGGAAATAGAAGGCGAAAAGATAGTCTTGATACAAAGGCTACAATGATATGATTATGGATTGTATTTTGGCTGGACTGGCTAGGATATTACATTAAACATGAATAGTTTCTGATTGTGCTCTCTGATGGCCCACGTTCTGGTTTATAGATATAACGGAAAGCAATCATGTCTGCATGAACTACTACTGTACCAACTTATAATTGTGTTTCCCATTGATTAATGTTTGGTTGAAGTCCTGGGGGTAGCTGCCCAAGCCAGGAAGTAATCACAGAGCCAGGTGTTCAAAATCAAGTGCCTGTGATAACTCTCAAGCAAACGAGGGCTGACTTATGGATGACAAAGCAATGGCATATCTTTGCTTTTATATACTCATCGACAGTTTATATGCAACCAAACAAATAAATCCATTGTTTTCAGGTTTCGTTGTCACATTCAACTAGTGTGCTTATCTTTTAATGTTTTCTCTTTTTCTTGTCCTTTGAAATAATTCATGTTGTTGCATTGAAGTTTAGGTATCATTTTGCCGTGATTTATATTACTATTACTTTTTTTGGATGTTCGACCTTTTATGTCCGGTGACTATACCGTCTTTTTTATAGGAATGTTCATGCAGGTGTTTATATGTCAGCATGGAGTCGGAAAAAGGAGGACATTGTTGGGCTAAAAGCACCAAAAAAGGAGAAGCGAGTGAAGAAAGAAAATAAAACTCAACCTCATGTAGAAGCACCATATGTGGCACCAAAACCAAAGATAGCTAATATATCATTGCCTGATAAAACTGTTGAGATTTTTGATGGGATGACGCTGCTTGAGCTTTCTAAACGAACTGGTGCATATATTAGCGCTCTCCAAGGTGTACTCGCAGATCTTGCTGAAAAGGTTGAATCAGAGTTTGACTCCATCAGCATTGATCTTGCAGAGTTGATCGCCATGGTATGTATTAATTTTATTTCCCTTGAACCTGGTACTATTCTTATCATTTATTTTCTTGGCGCATACTAGAAGACTAGAAGTATTCAGTTATATCCTGGGCTCTCTCATAACTCAGTTAGATGGTAGCAAAATGAATTTTGTTTCTTCATATTACATTTATCAAAAAGATAGGTTCACTGCAAATTCGATTCTTTAGAAATCATTGTGATCTGTAACATTGGTTATACTTCCATTGTATTGTAATCTAACTATAACAATTTTAGGTTAAATCATAACTTTATTCAAACAATTAAAATGTGGCAGTTTAGCTGTGATAACTGTAGCTGCGGATATGTAAATGAAAGGTCACATGAGTTTGCATGCCATAAGTTATACTCTTCTCCACACTAATTGTTTTCTAGAGGTTTACTTCTCTATCAATATTTTTTTTCATCTGGATATTTTTCTACTTTTATGATTTTTTGTTGCAAGTTTAACCATCATGAAATACATCTAAAAAATAATGTTTCTTATGATATAAATCCATGTGCTTCATGTTTCTTCTCCAGGAACTTGGTGTCAATACCAGAAGAATGCATACTGGTGTAGGCACAATGGAATCGCGCCCTGCTGTTGTTACAGTAATGGGCCATGTTGACCATGGGAAAACATCTCTTCTGGATGCCCTACGTCAAACATCTGTTGCGGCAAGGGAAGCCGGCGGTATCACTCAGCATATAGGTGCCTTTGTTGTTGAGATGCCTTCAGGGTCATCCATCACATTTCTTGATACTCCAGGGCATGCTGCCTTCAGTGCTATGAGGGCTAGAGGTGCTGCTGTAACGGATATTGTAGTGCTTGTCGTTGCAGCAGATGATGGTGTAATGCCACAGACACTTGAAGCTGTGGCTCATGCAAAAGCAGCTAATGTCCCTATTGTAGTTGCCATAAACAAATGTGACAAATCTGGTGCTGATCCTGAGAGGGTAAGAATCCAGCTTGGTTCAGAAGGCTTGCTTTTGGAGGATATGGGTGGGGATGTTCAGGTTGTTGAAATCTCTGCAGTAGCAAAATCTGGTTTGGATAAATTGGAAGAGGCTTTGCTCCTTCAAGCTGAGATGATGGACCTGAAAGCCAGAATTGATGGTCCTGCTCAGGCCTTTGTGGTGGAGGCAAGGGTGGACAGGGGTCGGGGTCCACTGGCAACTGCTATTGTCAAGTCTGGTACATTAGTCAGTGGGCAACACATTGTTGTGGGAGCAGAGTGGGGAAGAATTAGATCTCTTAGAGACACAGCAGGAAAAATAACAGAGTCTGCAAAACCTGCTATGCCTATTGAGATTGAAGGGCTAAGAGGCCTTCCAATGGCTGGGGATGATGTCGTGGTTGTTGATTCAGAGGAAAGGGCAAGGATGCTTAGTCAAGGCCGGAAAAAAAGCAGGACAAAGATAGGCTTCGAAAGATTGATGAAAACATGCCAGATGATGCAGATATTCCAGAAGATGGGACTCCTGAAAGAGTTGAAATGCCCATTATTGTCAAAGGTGATGTACAAGGCAGCGTTCAAGCTGTTACAGATGCATTACGAAGTCTTAATAGTTCACAGGTATTTTCTCATGCAGATTTGGTGCATTATTGTTCTTTTGAAGTTAGTGTCTGTCACACAATATAAGATTATGCAGCTTTTAGAGTCATGCAGTATGGAAAATGCAGTTTTAGAATAACTCCAAAATTTTAAAACACAAGAATCTCCTACTTTCTCCCAAATGATCTAGTTTATCCCAGAGGAAAAGAGAGTCCCAGGTGTCAAGTGCGACCCTCATGGTGGATATTATGTTTCCCTTACTCCATTTTTGCCCATCAAGCATGTCATTTAAGGTATAGCATTGTCTTCTGCAGGTGTTTGTGAATGTTGTTCATGTTGGTGTTGGTCCAATAAGTCAACATGATATTGATCTAGCACAAGCATGTGGGGCATATATAGTTGGATTCAACATTCGCACTCCACCTATTGCGATCACTCAAGCAGCAACAAGGGCCAACTTAAAGGTACCATTTCTATTAATTGCTATTGCTTTAGTATCAGTTATGAAGATTACTTCAGAGATGTTGTTTCTTAGATTTTGATGCTATTAGAGAGCTTGAAAGCATTGCCGCATGAACTTTTCATTTCGAGTATGTGCAGAAATGCAAGGTCTTAATCCATCCAGTTCTTTCCTAGTGAACCTTTATATTTATTAGAGAAGTTTTGGAATCATTTAAGAGGATGCTATTAAGATACTTTGGTTCTGGAAGGAATTGTGGGTATGACTACCATTGTATTTTATTGGATATTTGGATTGAATATGGCAATGCAATCTGAAGATTCAATAATCAAGTACGACATATGTCACATGTTTGATTTGTGGATGTGCATCAGCTTGGTTCCCTTTTGGGCTATAGAAGTTGATATTTACCCTTTCTGTTGTGATATGACTTCTCTCATTATGACAATTTCTTGGTTAAAGGTTCTTTTTCCGTTGAACAATTCATTTGCACTATTCAAACATGAAACTTGAGTCTTCCCCTGAAAATGCCCAATACATAAGGAAGCAATTGTTGGTTTCATCAGCGTTATTATATTGAGAGTTAAGACATGGTGCAATATGTCTCAGCTTGCCAAAGTATCCTTCCCCACAATTGATAGCTGACTCAATATTGTTTGTTCTTTAGATGTTGCAGCACAAGATTATCTATCATCTCCTGGAGGAAATGGGAAGACTTATTATTGAGAAGGCACCAGGGACTGCTGAAACTCAGATTTCAGGCGAGGCTGAGGTTCTGAACATATTTGAGCTTAAAGGGCGCAGCAAGTCAAAAGGACCAGACATTAAAATTGCTGGCTGTCGCATAACGGATGGCCACTTCAGCAAATCTGGTACCATGAGACTGTTGAGAAGTGGAGAAACAGTCTTTGAGGGTCCATGTGCTTCCCTGAAGCGGGAGAAGCAGGATGCAGACACAGTAGACAAGGGTAACGATTGTGGACTGGTGATCCAGGATTGCGATGATTTCCAGGTAGGTGATGTCATCCAGTGCCTGGAGCAAGTGATTAGGAAGCCCAAGTTCATATCGACACAGAGTGGTTCGGTTCGGATTGAATGCTAATAGAAAAATTTGTCTGTGTCTGACATCGATCCATTGCCAATTAACTCAGCCAGTTGTGCTGAACTGACCAGGGTTCCGGAGTGTAACAAGAATTTTTACGCTAGCAACTTGTTGCAGCTGCGACCAACACCCTTTCTGATATGAGACACATAGGACCAAAGTACCGCATTCTGGTGCTTTTTTAGGAGTTTTGTGCCATCCACTTGAGGAAGGTCAGTGGGTTGTATACTTTAGTTTGCAGTCACACCATGTCACTGGAAAAGCAAATACTATGGCATTGTAATTGCCACACCTTTTGGTGAATTAAACACCTTCTATGCTGTCTGTTAATGCCGTGCGCATGTGTGCCCTACTAGCCTGAAAACGCTTGTAAAAACAAAATCGCGTGCATCTAAACTTAACGGCTGTAAGTTTTTGCATCTGCCGGCCATGATTCAATTCCAATTGAAGCAATTTATTCCACTGCTTGAATAAGCTGCAGAATTTTTTAGGTTTTCATTTGACAGAAAGAATACTTTTCACAGGCAGCAGTTAGAACATGAATACAGAACACAGATTTCCTGATCAGCGCATGAACTCGATCACTGGGTGACAGCAACTGTTCTAGCCTGTTCTAAATCTTGACCGGTGGTTTGCTGCTGCACCTGCTTCGTCCAGAGGGCGTGTTTCCCCATCTGCAGCATTTTGTTGCATAAAAAAATCAGTTCATAGGTTGCATATTGGCGCTGAGCAGCGGAGAAATTTTAAGGCGGGATGGAATATGAATTATATTGTTTTCTCGATCCTGACCAAATTCAAGTTGAATTCATGCGTGCTACGCACCTGTCCTTATCCTGAATATCTGCTCCAAACTCTATAAGCATGTTGGCGAGGATGTGAAGGCCCTCAGCAGTGAAGCGGTGTTCTCTAATGGTAGTTCTTGCAATTCGGTTCGACACCAAAGCGTATAAGCCTCTTTAGTAGATCGATCGTACCATCGGTGACGACTCAGCACAGGTAGCTTCTTGAATAAGATGAATGGTCAAGGTTTATTTCTAAAAATAAAAAACAACACTTTCAATAAAATACTTCTTGGAACTCCCTCCTTTTATAGTGAAAAAACTGCATTTGATACACTTGTGATTGACCCATGTCAGTCCATACATTGGCAAATGATTGAGGCAAAATATTAAAATTATTTTCCATTTCAAAACAAGGCACAATTTATTTAACAATACCTCCTCGGACTCGATACAGAAAAGAGCGCATGCACAAAAAAGAAACAATGTAAAGGGAATGAAATCAAAGGTGCAAAACATTAAAGTGGTATTCCACAGAAATTCCTTCAACCTTGAGAGTTGCATTTTCATTTTGCGCGGATTAGAAATTATTTATTAATCGAGAGTGTAAGGTTAGCCACTATGTTTTCTTCCTTTGTCCTTTTAGCCCAGTGGTTCTATGCAAAGCGCACAGGATTCATGAGTGGTTCATTTTGTCGGGGTTTTTTTAGAATATGTAGGAGAGTTGTGCATCTTTGTCTTGTATTCATGAGTAGTCCGTTTTGTTGGTCAATACACTGCCTGTGACCCATTTTGGTATCGAACCCAACTGTTTCAGATTATCAAGCGCCCAGCGTAATAAGAGAGTTAAGCCCATCTTTAACCAGTCCACTCGATGCTTCATTTATCCTAAACACCAACCTGTCGAAGTAGGTAGAACCAGAACTGTCTCAGCAAAAACAAACCAGATGAGATGATCAATTGATTGTGTCACAATATTGTTGAATGCATCCTCAGGACCACAAACAGTCTGTCTGAATTTTAATGTGATTGTTGCAATGGCGCACAGGGTCTCAGTATCCATGATAAGTGATCATGCCAATCTGGTTTTTCGGAACATAAACTGAGTAGTACTTCATTTTTTTAGTTTTATAAACAAATGCAAAGACCATTTCCCCCGATATATGCACGTTTGTTGGATGTAGAGGCCAATCCATAATTTCTGAGCAGAAGTTAGTTAGGGAAGCGTATGATATTTTGGTAAATACTGCTGATTTGACCGAGCATTTCAGAATCCCCGGTGGCACACTTTGAGTAAGCAAGCCCCGCAACAATAGCTAGAAATCGCAGCAAATTGTTTTTTTTTTTTGAATCGCAGCAAATATTGGAGTGGTGTCTGGAGTCTGGAGTACCCCTGAACTGGGCCCATCGTTCTCACGAATGAGCCCATTTTGGCCCTGTTCGGCTGGCATGTAAGCCGGCTGGTCTCGGCTGATTACGTGAGTAGCCGCAGCAGCGGAGAAGGCTACTGTAAGCCGGCTTGTACATCAGCCGAACAGGGCCAATTATTCGTTTAGGTCCACGTGATTTGCCTCCTTTTAGCAATGCGAGTAGGTCCTGTTCGGAACCCCAGGTCCACACCAGTCCTTTTCTACATGACCATGAGTTGTGTTGGTCCTTGTGTGGCTGTTCCGGTGAGAGATTTCTATCAGACGAATAGAGCACTAACTCTGTAACGAGGCAGTTTCAAAAAAAACTCTGTAACGAGGCAAAAAATTACACTAAAAACACTGTAGTTTATAGCAACCAAAAATGCTTTAATTGATATATAAACATGAACGGTTACACTCAACCTGTAAAGGTCATTGAGGAATATATCCAACCGATTTTTTTTAGTCTATATCCATCCGAATTTGAATCTCAGTCTCCAATCGAGTGTTTGCATTTTTTAGCTAATTACTTTTCCAATAACAGATAAACAAGCCGTCTGTGATGATTTTGCCGACCGACATATGTCAACCTAATCTCTATATAGGTATCTTCAAATGTAGAGTCAAATTTACTTTTAAATGTAGTCTATGATCATAGATATTATAGTGTTCATATTTATATTATGTTTAATAAGAGACAGTCGAGAAGTACACGCTCATCCATACAGCATGAACATCCTCTTCTTGCCCATATTTTCTCTTCCAACTGTTTGGATCAATGGGACCGCAAATGATTCGATAAGATTTTGACATGTGTCGCATGGAAGCATTTGTAGTATATCCTTGAGTAGTTGGCCCTCATGCAACCATACAATTTTTTTGTACCCGAAAATCATGTTTCAACTATCAAGAGGCCCATTTCCAATCGTTATTTAAGAGCCGGGAAATTGACGTCAGGCGGTCTGAACAGAAGAGAATCAGAGAGAGAACGTTTATACGATACTAGCGGCTAGAATGCACACAAACATGTAGTACATCAGTAGTACATCTAAACTTGGAAGTAGATATTAGATAACCAACAATGTACTTGAGTACTTTAGATATAACTCAAGCTGATAAAAAAACACAAGATTGGTTTGTTTAGGCTAAGTGTGGTGTAAGGACAACGAGTGTAAGCAAGATTATGAGGGTGCGTGCAGCGCGTGGTACCTGCTGAAGAGATAGTTATACCGATTCCTATTTCCTATGACGCCGACCGAGATTGCCTAGTGCAATTTCTCCGCTTCGATTTTTCTTTTACGAGGGCGCAGTTGGTGGATGGCTCACACTTCACAGGATTAAAAATCAAGAGAAATCTCAACCAAATGTGCGATGTAGTTGCATGGGAATTTCATCATACGACATCTTTCTTTCATTGGACTGAATGCCTTATTGAGTTAGTACTTAGTAGGACCGATTAAATTAAACTTAAATAGTCGTTTGCACAGTAATGAAGAGAAGGCTGTGCTTCCCATTTCCTTCGAGAACGAGAACGCTGAACGCAAGGCAACATTTCTGTCACCGCGCGGTCATGTCGCCTCCAGTTCACGGGCGCTCTGTTGCGGATCCCGACCGCCGAACGTGCAAAAGGCAGCAGCGCACGGTCACAGTGTCAGCAGCTCGCAGTCGAACATTGTGAATGAATCTCGGATCAGAAGGGATATGGCCCGGCATCGCTGCTCCCCGTGACCCCGTGTGAACCTTTTGCTTCTCTTCCGCGAGTTCGTACTTTAAGAGGGGAAATAGTAGAAAATTGCCCAAATCCAAAAATTATGGGAGAGACGGACCCGCCGTCGACAGAATGGTTGGTTTGATCTCGTGGGAAGTTACGGTTCATCAGACGGATGAAAATGTATAGCTGCGATAGTATCTAATCTATTCGCACCTAGTAATTCTCAATAGATACTAGTACTAGGATGTTGTCACTATGCGGCGCTTGTGCACGTCGGCCGGGAAAGGACGCCCAAGACGTCGCCGTCATCGTACTGCAGAGTGTACGGGCAGCACGCTTGAGGTTGACGGCCGCCGGGACGTGCGGGCGCACAAACTCAAACGGGAATTCTACTCGATCGGATCGGTAGGGCGCTGCTAGGAGGATCCCGATAGGCCGAGACGCAGCAGGCCAGCAGCATGAGACGGGTAAGGTAAATATCACGCTGACACACAGGCAGCAGCTCCCTATCATTGAGCCGCGCGGCTGCTGATGCACAGAGCACGCGTCGCCTGGCGGTGGCGGCCGAACTTTTGGACCGCGCGCCGCAGCGAGGCAGTCACGGACCCGGCGTTCCCGTCTGGTTTGCGTTGCTTCATCGTCCTCGAGCCGCAACGCGTCGTAGCACGGTGACCACGAGAGAGACCACAACGATGCATGGAGATAACTAGTAGTACAATAGTAGTAATACAGATAAGCACGGACGAGTCACGCCGTCCTAGGCTGCTACCTGGTGAAGTGATAGGGAGCGGCGGGCAAACCCACGAGACGGGACCGTACGGATCACCCCCCAACGGAACGGGCCGGTGGTGACCGGTGAGTGCGTGATAGCGTTTCACCTTTTGGCGGCAAGCGAAACGGCCGGGGCGCGTCGCTCTCGGCGCGAACCTGCGCGGAAGCTTCGTCCGCCTCGGCGTCCGGGCCCGCTGGATCCTGCGCGACGTCGACGTCGCTCCTCCGATCCGCGGCCCCCGCGACGTCGGGGTTGGTGGCCGCGCGCGCGCTCATCAGCTGCATGCTTGGCTTTCCAGCTAGCGGCGCCAACAGATGCCAAGTGCTACGGTGCTGCTGCGTGGCGCACACGAGCGCCGCGCTGGCGACGCGGACGTCGTGGCCGTGGCGTGGCATGTTTCCTCCCCACAACGACGATGCCGACCCGGCACTGGCCTCGGTCGCCACTGGACGTCGCCGTGTCACTCATTCATGTCCGGCAAACAATGCAATAAACCTTTTGCCTGCCTGGGCAAACCCGGCCAGTCAACCCGGCGGCACGAAATCGAATCTGACCGGCGTCAATGTCCAAGGCGCATAGATCCGCCGCAGCAGCTAGCCAGCGGGAGCATCTGCCGCGCCACGTTTCACAAGCGGACACGGATCGTTGGCCGGCCAGGGTGAGCTCGACGCCTTAGGCTTTACCGATATTTGCGTACGGTAACGCCAGCAACAACCAGCCGTTCACGCAAGAGTAAATTTGTTTTTCTGTGGCAAGCAGAAACGGGTACGGTTGCGTGGCGCTTTCAGGCGCGCAGCTGCCAGGAAGCTTCCCAGTGCACGTTCCCGGTACGGGACTGCCGAGGTTCACTCCCGGCTCTCGCTCTCGGGACTTCCGGAATTCCCGTGGCGCTCAAACGCGCGCTGTTCCGCTGTACCGGAAACTCAATCTGGTACGACCGGAAAGGAGGCACGTCGATCAATCATCGAAGTCAGTACCAAAAGGCACCACCACTATAGCTTAACCGACGCCACTACGTTTTGCGAAAAGACTCACAGGGCGACCCATTTCTCTCTACTCCATTGATTAATTAGTCAGCGCGTGGCGTCTAAGCTGGATTATACACCCGCGAATGTTTATCATCAGCTGGCTCGATGCAATGAGTGGCGACTACGTACTGTTGCCTCGATGACTGCAAATACGCAACCGGGTCTATACCGCGGAACGATCATCGAGCTCATGATTGCCTCGATGAAACACCGGCCAAAGTTTTTAGGCGCGGACACGCCTAAACGTGAGCCGAATTAGCATGGGACTCGATCCAGTGCAGCATTGTGTGCAGTTCCTCCACGGGAAACCCCCGCACGCAGCATGATACGATCCATTACGAGAGTGCTCGATGTGGATTCGCGTGCTTTTGTGTGCGCCGTCTCTCCCACTGGACGGAACAGGGGCAACCAGCCAAATCCGAGGCGTGCCATCAGAGTAGAACACCATGCGTGGCCATGTGGCTGTGCCGTGGTCCAAAAGCGGCGCTTCAGATGCTGATCCGATGATGCTCCCAGGGCATGCATTTCAACCGAACGATCGTTGTGGTTACCCACCCGCCACATTGCAGGTTTACTGCGCGAAGAACCTCCAGGGGTTTCGTATTTCCCGTTTTACTGACGCCAAGCCTTGGTGCAGCTTCGTTCCCTGCCAGGCTGCCAACGTTAGCACTGCCTTGACTCGCCGGTGTGCACGCCCGGCACGGAGGGTCCCTCCTCTCACCTCCGGAGCTAGCGCAACGATGTCTCGGCCGGGCGGGCGCCAGGGCAAGCGGCACTGCCCATTTCGAGCAAACTTTGCAGAAAAGGGAATCGTTCCTGGTGGTTGTGCGTGCCGTCGCTGCCCCTGCTCCCTCGCCAGCAGGCCAACCACAGCCACTGCGCCGCCGAGGGCCCGGCACCTTTTATTTGGCAACGCTGCCGTTCACTCGTTTTTCTTTCGTGCGTTGGCCTGCCGGCCGGAAATGGGGAGAATGCCCCGCGACAAGATCGACTGATTATCAATGTAGGTGCACAACCGCACCGCCAGCCCACAGCCCAACGGTGCAGCTAAAACTTAACTAATACGGTGTACGTATCACAAATGGTTCGACCAAAGCAAAACTATTTCAAGCAATTCGGACGCAGATGGAAATGCAGCTCACTGACAGCTAGCTATAGTCACCACATTGGCAGTAAGAATTTCCAGTTACCAGACCATTTTGGCCAGCGTTTCCTCTCCTATCCTCGTTAGCCATGTCCGCTAGCTTCCACCATGGGTGTCCGTGCCACCTCCCAACCTCATTTCATCTGAACGCGCGGTCCCCTGCTCGTGGTAATCCTCTCGAGTGGCCGACGGTCCTCCGCCTCTTTTGCACCCATACACACCCAGTCACGCAGGTGATGGCTCAGGGTACAAATCGCAGGGCAAGTCCAACAATATAAGATCGGACTGAATCTTTTCCTATCAGTAGGAAAAGAAGGAATATTTGTGACTAGCAAGAGTAAATGGATAGGACACAGAAAATGCAGCCCTTGGGAGCTTAAAGGGGCCAGTGAACTGGCTGAAAGCACGCAAACAAACTTTTGCTGCTCACCTCATTGTCCCTTTCTTGGCCGGTTGCCGGAAGCCCCACCGCCTCCTCCTCCTCCTTATTAGAGCAGCACACCCGCTGGTTTCTCTTTCTTCCCGTGAGCAACAACAACAGCAACAACCACCACCCTCCCGAGAACCTAGTACAACTCTGCTTCGCATCTTCCTCATCCACTTCTTTCTTCGGCAGCGCCTCGCATCCACTCTGCGCTCAAGGTGAGGCTTCGTCTTCGGTGTCTCCGCACCCAATCCGTTTTCTGAATTCTGCTGCTGGGTGTTTCGGTCGGGGGCTGTGTTTTCCTTGGATTTCTTGCGGTCGAGTAGCTGTTCTGAATTCCGAAGGTGCGGGATGAGGGGAAGGAAACGGTGTTGGTATCCTGCTTGGATTGCTATTCCCGTGGCATTTGAGTTGTCCCCTCAAGGATGAAAGACCCATGCTCTGCCAGTGCCAGCCCATTCATGACCTTCCCCAACATTCTCTCTTTTCCTCTTTTTCCCTAGTTTCGTCAAGCAATACGTACCTGTAAAGTGCCTTCCCGGACCGAATTACCAGTTGTGGTTCTGGTTGATCCGTATCAATCATCAAGTGGGTGGTTGTCTTCCTGTGTGGCGTGTATACCTGATGCTACTCCGGTTGCATCTGGCATATCCTCTGCAGCCTTTTGCAGGCTCCCGCTGCTGGTCTTGCACCAACTTGTTTGCAGGGCACATGCGGTTTCTGTGGGGCGTGTTGCATCGGCATCTGGTCTTCACCACCTTTTTATATTGGTACATAAAGTGGATTGAGACATTCGGTTTTGTAGTCATCAGGTCATTTTATATCAACTTTTTAATCAGGTCTTGCAACTTGTTCCAGCTGGGACATGTAGGAATCACAGACTGTGTTTTCCTTCTCCTGCCTGCTAATTGAAAGGATGACTTGGCTCGATTGTTAGGGATTGAGCTCAAGCTGCTCAACAACTGTTATTTTCCTTCGTTCATGTGGGTTATTGTTCTTGTATATGAAAGGGGGACATCGATGTTTACGTTCTAACTTCCGGAGTTTATTTGGATCAGTGTATTATCCACCCGCGACTTGATTTTATTTTTCTCGTCTGTTCATTTCTTCGGAGATCTGTTGAGCGCTACGCTTGATCCTCACCTAAACTAGTTATCCCTTACATGTTCTTCAGTTTTTCAATATAATAATTCAGGTTGTTTGGTTGAACAATACCAGGTATTTGAAGGATACCTTCAAATTTCGTAGGAGCATTTCCTTGCTAGATCTGGAAGATGTACAGGGCTAAAAGAGCTGCATTATCACCAAAGGTGAAGCGCCGTGTTGGGAAGTATGAGCTTGGACGGACCATCGGGGAAGGCGCCTTTGCGAAGGTCCGGTTTGCGAAGAACACTGAAACTGGGGAGCCTGTTGCAATCAAAATCCTCGACAAGGAGAAGGTTCAGAAGCACAGATTGGTTGACCAGGTCAGTATCGAGAAATTCCTTTCTAAGACTACGCGATAGTTTCTTTTCATCCTTTGTGACTGTCCATGTCACGATTCGCATATCAGATATCAGTTAGTCGGAAATAAAGCATCCTATCCTAATGCTCCTCTGCTTAAACTATGAAAGTTCAGTTTGCCGTACAGAACTGCTGCAAGTTTGCTGATATCATCTTTAATTCGATGCAGATTAGGCGTGAAATTTGCACCATGAAGCTAATAAAGCATCCTAACGTTGTTCGACAATATGAGGTAAGCTCGGAAAAAACTTGTCCACTGTACTAGTTATATCACGCAATCTTTCATGATAAACATCGCTGTTTTATAGGGCAGAATAAATTTCATTCTCTGGTAGTTTTGACTGAATTTTGCGCTCTAACTCAGGTGATGGGAAGTAAAGCAAGAATTTTCATCGTTCTGGAATATGTTACTGGTGGAGAGCTTTTTGAAATCATTGTAAGTGCCGGTTTATCTTTATTTGAATCGTTCTGCACTGAACTAGTAACTCGAGTAAGATGATCATGTATTGATTGATTCTGTTTGGTTTTATGCAACAATTCTTCTATCAGGCTACTAATGGAAGGTTGAAGGAGAATGAAGCACGCAAATACTTTCAGCAGCTGATCAACGCAGTTGATTATTGCCACAGTAGGGGAGTATATCACAGAGACTTGAAGGTAAAGCCTTAATTTCCTCACCATGATTCTTTTGTAATAAATTATGGGCCCAGAAGTGCAGAAAGTGACATGTTCATGCTTAACCTACACCTGCAGTTAGAAAATTTGCTGCTTGATGCTGGTGGAAATCTCAAAGTATCTGATTTCGGTCTGAGTGCTTTAAAAGAACAAGTGAAGGTACCATTACAGTTCCGATAAATCCTCAGTTATAGTTGCACATTATGTTCTCTTGTTATCAATAACAAAAATAGTATCTGATTTCATTTGCCCTCAACTCTTTTGTCTCTAGGCTGACGGTTTACTTCACACAACTTGTGGAACTCCAAATTATGTTGCTCCTGAGGTAATTATTTGTTTGCTTAAAACAAAAATTACATGTTGAATGCTTAATAAGTAATTTAAACTAACAATATTTATATCGAATTGTTCCAGGTGATCGAGGATGGAGGCTATGACGGTGCAACTGCGGATGTCTGGTCTTGCGGAGTAATCCTTTTTGTTCTTCTTGCCGGTTATTTACCTTTCGAGGATGATAACATCATTGCCCTCTATAAAAAGGTAACATCAATGGCAAATAGACAAAACAAAAAGGATCCAAATGTTGTTGTCGATGGTCTCTTAATACTCCCTTTGCAATTTCAGATTTCTGAAGCACAGTTTTCCTGCCCTTCTTGGATTTCTGCGGGGGCTAAGAACCTGATTACTAGAATTCTTGATCCCAACCCTACAACTGTAAGTATCTTATAATATTTTTTAGCACAGTTGTTGAGAATTGTTTAGATAACCAGTAACCACATAGGAAAACTGCTTCATCCTAACTTACCTGTTTTTGTTCTTTAATGTTGATCAGCGGATCACCATTGCTCAAATACTGGAAGATCCTTGGTTCAAAAAGGGGTACAAGCCTCCAGTTTTTGATGAGAAATATCAAACTAGCTTGGATGATGTAGATGCCGCTTTTGGAGACTCAGAAGTGAGTCAAACGGAGCTGTCTTTTTATTGAAACATTTAAGGTTTAGTAGTAGCAATTAAGTGATTAACCGTGCGTATCTTATGTGTTTTATTAGGATCAGCATGTGAAAGAGGAAACTGAAGATCAGCCGACCTCAATGAATGCATTTGAACTGATTTCACTGAACCAGGCTCTGAATCTGGACAATTTGTTCGAGGCGAAGAAGGTAAGAAAAATTCTCATTCTTATACTGAGAATGTTTGGTTTCAACATTTTGTTACCTGCTAATTAATGCATAATTTAAAAGCTACATGTTAAATGAGCCCGTTTCTTTCAAAACTACAGGAGTATCAAAGAGAGACAAGATTCACATCACAATGTCCTCCAAAGGAAATCATCACAAAGATCGAAGAAGCTGCGAAGCCTCTTGGATTTGACGTTCAGAAGAAAAAATACAAGGTATTTCCGGTTGCTGTATATATCTATAATATGGAAAAATTTCTTGCTACTTTAGCCTAAATTTTTGCTTGAATGTAGAATACTTGCCCCCGATATCAATTTGCTGGGAAACAAAAACTCTTGCTACCTTCTTCCATACTTATGTACTAACAGGTTTGTACATTTGTTCTTTTCAGATGCGGATGGAGAACCCTAAAGCAGGTAGAAAAGGCAATCTAAATGTTGCAACTGAGGTTTTTCAAATAGCTCCGTCCCTTCATGTAGTTGAGGTCAAGAAAGCGAAGGGAGATACTCTCGAGTTCCAAAAGGTATACTGGTCTTTGTGATTATGCCATATGATCCTTCTCTTGGTAGTTCGTTCTATAAACTGAAGATTGAATTGAACGTTATATGTATCGATCCACGCAGAGATACAGGAATATTAATAAAGTATTCTATTTTCTAACATTAATAAACTGAAGATTGACGCATTATACCCATTGCCCTGCAACAGTTCTACAGAAGCCTATCGACACAACTGAAGGATGTGGTGTGGAAATGCGATGGCGAGGTCGACGGCAACAGCGCGGCAGCGTGAAGCAGTTTCCAAACACCCATGAGCCGATGCCAGTTTTTCCCTTGTACATAGTTCCTTCTCCGGATGATCGATGTCCATCGCAGAGTCAGTTTTCCGCAAGCAAAGTTCGTTCATTCGTTCGTTGATGCCGAGCAAGCTCCGATGAAACAACCGTCTTGAAGGCTGTTGCGGATGGGCTTACTGGTGCGTTCTTTAGTTTGATTCATGGTCTGGAAGCAGATGAAGTGGGTTGGGAGCCACAAGGCTGTAGATTCTAGCAGTAGTAGTGATGTAGGTTTGTTTCTGAGGTGCATCAGATATTGTAAGGGAGCCCCCTTAATAAATTTATTTATGGTGTAGTGCTTCGAATAAATTATGTATTAGTATCATTAGATCATGGAAGAATGACAGCTGTGTTGTGGATTGTGGTTGGAACTATGGATCTGTAGATTTCGTGAGTGGTTTTTACCTCGAGCCTTTGCTTCCACTGTCCGCGCACAGGGTAGATGCAAATGGAGCGGAAGAGCGAAGTCTGAAAAGGAGTTCGGTTTCCTGCCAACCTCTGTACTACCATAACCAGCCTCCGCCTGATTCGTGTCAACTGATCCGATCTGGCTAATCTCCCTGGGCCTGCGTTCATGAGGCCAATTTGCTTGCTAAGAGGCCTCATGCAAAAATAAGTCTGGGCAAACAACCTGCTCGATGCAATTATGCAGAGTATGTTTTTTTTTTGGACAATATGAACCACCTAACATCGTCTTTCCAACTTGCAAACCAGAACCTGGCCAAACTTCACCAACCTTTACGTTCAATGGAGACGCTGCACATGCGACCGGATTTTTCAAACCAGCATTTCCACACGCATCTTTTGATAACAGAATATTCCCCACAAAGCATATATCAGCATCAGTCATCTGACCAAAGAAGGCAAATACACCGGCAATAATGGAGTCGAGCAGAATTGATGAACAAATAGAACTACAAACGGATCCAACCGCAATCCGCGTCCAGAACAAGCAAAGCCTTACAGATTCACACAGGAAGTAAGAGGTTCGACGACACACTGGAGATAGGGGACTTCAAATGTTCAGCAGCAGCTACAGCTAGTACGGGTTCTTCAAGGAAGACAAAGGAAACAAGAGCTGCATTCCTTACTAATACGCAATGCAAGGTTTCCTCCTTCCAGTCTGGGTACACCGTCACCACGGCTCACTTGGCCATCATCACCTTGACGAACTCCTCGTAGTTGATCTGGCCATCACCGTCGACGTCAGCCTCGCGGATCATCTCATCGACCTCCTCATCGGTTAGCTTCTCTCCAAGGTTGGTCATGACGTGGCGGAGCTCAGCAGCAGAGATGAAGCCGTTCTGGTCCTTGTCGAACACCCTGAACGCCTCCTTAAG
Organism: Chloris gayana; assembly: GCA_031894775.1. Taxonomy (NCBI): domain Eukaryota; kingdom Viridiplantae; phylum Streptophyta; class Magnoliopsida; order Poales; family Poaceae; genus Chloris; species Chloris gayana. Next base: position 36,550 of record JAUNZO010005009.1, read on the forward strand.
CTCTTCCTCGGAGTCGGTGTCCTTCATCTTGCGAGCCATGAGGTTCAGGAACTCGGGGAAGTCGATGGTGCCGTTGCCGTCAGCATCAACCTCGTTGATCATGTCCTGAAGCTCAGCCTCAGTCGGGTTCTGACCCAATGAACGCATGACAGTTCCCAGCTCCTTGGTTGTGATGCAACCTGTACCATATACAACAAAGACCAACTTCACAGTGAGAACTCTATGATTCACCACTTGAATAATTTATTAGTCATCCCACTATGCAGTCAAAATGACAGTAACATGTCATCGATATCAATCAAAACCAGATAAATATCAGGAGAACAATAATTAACAATACAAATGTCTATCTGTATTGCACGATTCGTGAGGTGGATGGCCAACAAATTAGTTGTCTATATCCAACGTTATATAAAAGTGATGATTTGCTGGGCATGTTGGTTAGAAGCCAATAATTTTAAATTTTAGTCAGGATTGACCAAACAATCCTTACAAAACAAAGCTTATACAACTGTCATTCAAACTGACCAACTTAGCAGCATTCCTACTAAATCAAACGTGCAATTTCAGAATGGAATGTCACAATCACCATGCCAAAAACATGTTAATATCGTAATTATCAAGACAAACCACTAACGCAGGATCATTTACTTAAAAAATAATATAACTACCAAAAGGCAGAACAAAAATTCATGCATGGACCGTCCCAACCGAAGTATAAACAGGTAGCTCGATCGATTCAGATCCTCGGATCTAGAGTACTAAAAACTTGCTCTTACATAGCAAATTCTGCCCCCTGAAGAAAATAATAGTAATCCAATACATAGGCACAACAAAACAACGCAAACATACAAAACATGTACATGTGCTAGTCAAAAGAGTGTCTGCACTAAAAATGGTATACTAGTGTTCATTGCCAAACCAACCCCAACATAACCAACCGATCTGAATCGATCATACCTACCTACTGCCAACAAGCAGGACCAGTGAGTGGGAGGCAGCACGGCATGGTCCACAGCCGGGGCCGGATCTAGGGTCATGGCCAGCCGCCTCCCCACATCCGGACCCGTGACGAGGCGTTCCGCCCCAATCACATCGATCTAGATCCCTTTCCAGGAGCCGCTCGAGATCTCAACTCAACGTGCGGCCACGCAGCTCAGACGTGCCGCTGCATCGCGCACGCCTTTCATGGGATTGAAGCGAGATTTCGCGGCGCGCGCTCTTAACACGATCCTTGACATTCTATACTCTGACTCGACCGTAACCGTACCAGGGCAAGGACCAAACGATACACGTGAAAACTATCATACAGATCGCAGCAGGAATCGAGAGCACGGCACATACAGATCGCAGCAGCAATAGGCGACTAGGGAGGAAGGGAACGGAGGCGCTCTTACCATCGCCGTCCTTGTCGAAGAGGCTGAAGGCCTCCTTGAACTCGGCGATCTGGTCGTCGGTGAGCTGGTCCGCCATGGCCTCGAGGCTTCTCGGTCTCTTCTCGCGCGCGGAGGCGGAATGAACGAACGAGTGGCGGGGCGATTGCCGGAGAGATCAGGCAGGGGAAGGAAGGCGACCGGGGGCAGGGAGCGATTTCAGGGGAAGGCCTCGCGACGGGGGAACTTCTCCGGGATTTATACGCGCACGCGACCCGTCACCTCCGTTCCGCCGTCCACGCCCTGCCCCGTTAACTACGCGCCACGAAATCTCCAAACTGCCCCTCCATCCCTCTGTGACTTGTCTTTTTAATCATGCTGCTGTCGTTTGGCCCCCCAGGCTGGACTGACACGATGCCAGTGTGCCGCGGGGCAATAGTCGCCGATTGAGACATGACGTCGATGCGGTGATCTGGCGAGTACTTTGATGTTTGATTATAGGCCCCTGTTCGTTTCCTGCACTCTAAAATTTAAGACCGTCACATCAAAGAGAATCTTATTATTTATGAATATTTCGATCAATTTAATGACAAAACCCTATTGATAGATTGGTGCTAATTTTCGAGATGAATCTAATGAGCTTAATTAATTTAGATTTTGTTAAAGTGATGCTACAGATAATCGTCTTCTAATCACGCCTTAATTAACCTCATTAGATTCGTCTCAGTAAATTAGTCTAGGGACCTGTGATTTATTTTATAATTAAACTTTATTTACTACTTCTAAATAAGTAAGATTCTTTTTGATGTGACAATTCTAAAATTTAGACTCTGAAAACGAACACACCCTATGAACAATTGGGGCACGACATGTTGTCAACATCGTGTCCATGCGCGCTGGGTGCGATGTTGTGATCGGATCTATCGTGCTACGCATTTGTGGTGGCGTTCGTCTGGTCCGAAAATTGCCCTAGGGATTGCCAATTTAAATTAAATCATTCTATTATTTAAACAAATTGTTTCATCTGTTTAACCATCTTAATAAAATTACGATGTAGTTTAGCTTTTTTTGAATATTTCCTACTTCTTTATTGAACAATTTAATAAGTTACAATAGCTTAGATGATTAGGTTCTTCGTGGTGGAACCAATCCACCCAAATTCAAGTCCTAGATTTGATACGGATGTTGAATTTACGACTAACTTTTTTCAGTGATAAACAATATTTTTGTGAAAAACGAGACAGTGGTAATTTCGTGAATTACAAAATCAGCTGACCCAACCTTCTAGAAGAACTCATAAGATAGCATGTCTGTATGCAGGTTCAACAGAGTGAATGCTCGTATGTGTATGGGTGTATAGGTTTGTATTATGTTTTTTAAAAATAATTTAAGTTGCAATCTATCTGCAGATTGTATTTTTTTCCTCAACATGCAATATAAGCCAGAGGCCGCATTAAGGGCATCATTTTAAAGATTAGATGGGAGAAGTCATTGCGGGAAGACCTTATCAAGATTTTACAATGGACCTATCACGATAATTGTTAGGCTTGTTAGAAAAATCGCTTCGGACCCATGTGCACACGCCTTTTCTTTGGTCAACGGCGAAAAGTATTTTCAACAAGCATGTCACTACCATCAACTATAACTGAGGTACTAGTACAATTCAGGATACCACGAGATGGAAGCTCGTACCCGTGCATTTTTTCAACAATATCCAAAATTTCTTTCTGTACCAAGGGAAACTTCTGTCAAGCATCGAGGGCAGGCCTGTGAATTCCAGGAACATGCGGCCATGTGGGAGTCCCGCCGAGGCGCCGACCAGGGAGGCGGCGGCGGCATGTTGCGATTTTTCCAAGGGGATGAGATTACAACTCTGCCCCCGACGCGGTTTGGACGCGGAGAGCTGCCTTTTTCTATGTTTAAATCTCTCCTTTTAGCTAACCATAATTAAAGGATGAAACATCCCGCCGCTGTCACTTCACCACCTACGCATCTTGCTTTGCTTTGGATAGACCGTGGGCCTGAGGCCCAAGTTATTCATTCGACAGACAGATCGTGGGCCTGAGGCCTCTGTTTCTGTAGGCTGGAGCTAATAAGGCCCATGCCACTCGTCTGGGTGCAAAACTGCAAACATAGCTTCACTTTGATGCTTTGGGGGAACAAGAAGCACAGGACTACCACATGAGAATGAGACCATCACCATCCATGGCGGTCTATACCATCATCAGTTTGCCTTTTACCTTTGCGAAAAGCCTGGCACGGTTTCGATTGTATTGCTTCTTGGAGCACTAGCAGGGAAGCTTGGGATCCGGTCAAGGTGAAATCCGATGCCCAGGCTCCGGGGCCAATCATTTCACTCGGTAAAAGTGGTTGCGGCCAGTGGCGGAGAGGTGAATCGATACGAAGCTTTCTTTTGCCAAAGCAAACATGGGCCCGGCTCGTGTCCGCCTTTCTTCTTCTGCGCTTGAGATGGGCCCGGGCTGGCTAGGTTAGGGGTGGGCGGAGGAGGAGAGTCTTGAACTGGGCTGGACCGCGCACATCTCCTTTTCGCTTTCCATTTCTTTGTTTCTCGAGGTTCTAAACTGAGGTAAGGACCCTCGAGATAACTTTGGATCACCAGATCGGTCCTGCCTGCAGCCTGCCTTTGATACCTTACAAAAGAGGAAGACCAGAGACCGTGCGTCCAAAATTATGGAGCTTCATTTGCTCCAAAATTATGGAGCTTAGTATAATTTATGTGCAGGCATCGTTCTTCCGGAGTCACCAATCACGTCATCGTCACACATTACCAATCTATTAGTCTCCATTTCTCCCAATTTACTCATCATACTAGGAGTGTTAGTGTCCACGTTCAGAGAACGTTCAATAAATTTGTATAGAAGATGTCCATAGTGTTCAATGAATTTGGATAGAAGGCGTCCAAAATGTTCAATGAACTTGGTAGTTGGTAGTACAGGACTAGAATGCTAGTATTAAGTAATTTAAGACAGAAGGAGTAGTATACATGTTGCACTGTACTTATGTAGAGAACTTTGACTTGCTGGAAAACATAAATGAACATTTGGGATCAGAACCAGGAAAAAAAAAGTTTTCCTAGACACCCAAACAAAATTCGTGCAACAATCTGACGGAATGGACCCACCTACCAGTCGCAAAGGGTGTGCCTCTCTCTCCATTTCCTGGTTTGGCGCCGTATCAAAGAGAGGAAATAATGCTGTTTAGGATCCAAGGTGACTGTGGTCGGTTCTAGGGGAGGGAGAGAACGTTGGCACCTTGCGACCTTTGCAAGATCTCGTGCAACTGGTTCGTCTTCTTCCTGTGGTCTCTGCGGTACCTCCCCTGCGACAATCATTCGGTCTACGTCTACGTAATCAGGAGCACAGTGGCCAGGCGGCAGTTGTACATGCACGCTCCGTCTCAGTTGGATGACTGAGACAGCGTTTGGGCGGTTCCTGCGTCGTAGGGAGTAGGAGTACTAGTACGCGCGATCGTGCTTTTTGGCGGCAACGGCACGGTGAAAAAGAAAAATAATGGCGCGACCCTGAATCGGAGGACGGCGTGCTGAGTTACTGCGAAAGCCAGGATGCTAGGCGGAGGACGGAGGAGCAGGGGCTAGCTTAGCGTAGCCTGTAGCCTAGTACACTGCGGGAACAGAGGATTTTCAATCAGCTGCACTAGCCCCTGTTGCCCTGCACGCGCGCTAACTTCCACGCGTTCCTCGTTCTTGCCCATCTCGCAGCCTGTCTTGGCTCCTCAAGATTTTCAGAATTCCACACAGAGTTCAGAAGTTATAAGAGCAAAATTCTCAAGCAGGAAACATGGTTCCAATTAAGAACAATGTTGCTTAAAATCCCCCTCAATCCAGACAAAAAAAAAGACTGTACTGCTGTTCCTCCTAATGCAGGTAGGAGTAGTACATAACACTTGGTGCTGTCGCGTCAACGACGTACAGTATACTACTACTAACTCGATTTAGCCCCCGCCATTTGCGAAGATCAGTGGTGGAACTTGGTAATGCCGGACCACTTTTATTGATTACTCCACCTACACCGGCGCCACGGCGAAATCTCTTCTTTCAATGCTGCTACTGCTGCTGCAGCTACGATCAGCAGTCGCTTTTATCAGGTGTGGTGTGGTGTGGGGGTAGCTGCGGACTGGCCTAGCGATCGGCGGCTGACACCCATTGATCCATGGCGCAGCAGCAGTGAATTCCTCTGGCACTCGCACACTCCCGACCTGCTCCGATCCCCTAAGCACATGCAACGCACGCCGGACCGAGAAAACGACACCGAATCCCGCGCGACCATCATCGGGATCGATCGACTCAGAAGCACAGTCTCTTCCTGCACCCGGCGCCGTGGATGGCGCCGGGCTGCTGCGGGGGCGGGAGCAGCTCGGCCACGACGTCGCACACCAGGTCGTGCAGGATGGCGCGCTCCAGCGCCGCCGCGACCATCCCGCACTCCCGCCGCCGCTCGCCGGCGCCTTGCTGCTGCCCCCACATCGCCTCGCCCGCGCTCTCCGCCGTCGCGCGGCTGATGACCCGCCCCGCCGCCGCGGCCTCCAGCTCCCACCGCCGCCGGTGGTGCCGCCAGCTCTCCGCCCCCGCCGCGCGCGGCGGCCGCGGGCGGAACAGTGTGCGGGACGCCTCCGCGCCCACCACCGGCGGCGCCGTCGCCGCCGGGTGATGATGACTGTGCACGCCGGCCGCGCTGTGCAGCTCGTCGCCGCCGGGCTTCATCTTGCAGTAGTCGCCTACACGTTTGACACCCACGAAAAAAAAACGTGAAAATTCTGTACGTTTTCTATATGTCGACAAACTTGGACGTGACAGGTAGCTGAGTGATGTGTGACACGCTCTGGTGATCGGAAGAAGCAAGTGTGACAGAGAGCGTGCGTGTGTGTGAGTGCTCGAAGCTGTTGCGCGTCGAGACAAGCGTACGTACCGGAGAAGACAAAAGTGCGTGAGGGCTTCACGACCTTGGTCGCCGTCCCGGCCGCGCCGCTGGGGACCACGGCGCCGTTACCGGGCTTGGCATCGTGATCCGCGCTGCTGCAGGGCGACGACCGCTTCCGGCACGGGAACCTCGGCGAGCTGACGATGGCGTTGTCCAGCACCGAGTCCGGGCTCGGGTACTGCTCCCCTGCGCCCGGCTTGAGCTGCTGCGGCGACGGCGACGGTTCGTCGCGGCCGCTCAGCACCCATTTGCTGGCCGCGCCCTTGGTAATGCCTGGTGGCGTCGCCGTGGCTGCTGCGGCCGCCGGCGGCACGACGACGGCCTCGGAGGCGGCCGCCGCGCGCATCTCGGCGGCGCGGACGGCCGCGATGATCCGGCGCAGCGTCTTGAGGTCCTCGTCGCACTTCTCCAGCGCGCCCAGCAGCTTCCGCCGCTTCTCCGCGGCCGTCTCCGGCTGCGGCGGCGGCGGAGGAGGGCGGGTCGGGAGCACCACCGGCCGCGCCGCGGGGAAGGCGGCGCGGACTCCTCGAGGCCCATGAGCCGCGCGACGATGGCCGGCGGCGACGGGCGGGGGCTGTCGCAGCTGGCCCGGCGCCGGTGCTCCTGCGCGATCGTCGGGCTCCGCGGCGCGTCGCAGGACCGCCGCCTCCGGGTCGCCGCCGGCTGTGTCTGCTGCGCCGGCTTCGGCTTCACGGGAGAAAGGAACACATGCAAAGGCGAGGATGCTGCCTCCGCCAATTTCTTCTTCTTCGGCGTGGAGGGAGCCGCCGGGGAAGAAGAAGAGGGCGGGGGCTGCTGCTTGGCGGCGTTGCCCTTGGCGGTGAGGCGCTTGCGGTGGTGGCTGCGGTGGTACGGCGAGAAGAGGCGCAGCAGGCCGGCCATGCACCCGACGGTGGTGGTCCGCCTCGGCGCGGGGGTGGTGCACGTGGACGACGACGAGGAGGTCACGCCGCCCTGCGGCGGGCTCGGGCGGCTGCGGCGGCGGCTGCATCGCCTCGCGTCGCCGCCCTGCGCGTTGGAGCCGTTTGCTGGTGTTGAGTGAAGCGGGAGCACAGACACACACTGAGCGCGTGTGGGGCTTCCCGTTCCCGCGCGGCGTTATAATTGGAGCCATGTACCACGCGCGTGGGCGTGGCGCGCGCAATGACCGCCTTGCCCCTCGCCGTCCTTGAGACAACGGTGCTTGGACAGTAACGGCGAGGGCAGTTTAGGCGCGAGGTTTGGGACAAAAGCTGGGGCGAGGTGCGCAGAATCCGAGTTAAGCTGCGCTCTGTGCAGTGGCCGCTAGCTGCGTGCGTTACTCGGCAGCAGTACCAGCGCCGCAAGGTAGCAGCTGGGCTGGCTGCCCTGCCGTTGTCCGTGTTCCATTCGTCGCGGGCAGGGAGGCACTTGCCGCCTCGCGAGTCATTAACAGGTGCCATTAACTAAAGCCGGCGAAAGTACGCTGTCCATGTCCAAGCCGGCGTGGGGACAGATTAAGGAATAACGGCCTCAATCATTTCGTCGGCGCCGGTTGCCTCTGCTTGTTAGCGCTTCTAGTGCTGATAATAACTCGGGTTAATCACTACGCTTTGATCGGTAGTTGTACGCGGTGTTCCTCGCCCGGGAAGCACAGCGCCGGCACGTGGTGAAAAAGCCGGCGGTCATGATCGATTCTCCAGCGCGCCAGGACGGACACTGTCACACACCGCGCTTAGCTTTGTTTTTCCTTTGCGATGGTTGCTTTGGCTTGAAGCTTACAGCTCGCCTGCGATCGGACGCATATACCGCGCGCGCGCACGTCCCCTTTTGCCACCATCTCACTGCTTCGTCCAAAAACAGGGGCGTCTCGGGAAACGCGAGAACAAACAGATGACTTCGTGGCCACTTCAGCCCCTTTCGTTTCTAAACTAATCGGCACTTGCAGTTCTTCCTTACAGCCGCTGCTGATCGTGAGCTTTTAAAAAAAATCTCGGCAGCGTGAATCGCTGCATGGAGTAACTAGATACTACATGCGCTAGGAGATGCGGAAACAGAGAATGGCGCCGCGATTAAAGACGACCGAAGCAGGGGAATGCGAGAGGGAGGGGAGATCCAGCGGGTAAAGGCAAAAGAGGGCGCGCAGAAGGAAAAGAAAAGGGCGCACATCCATCCATCCATCCATCACTCCGAGGTGGAACGGATCCTAGGCTCCCCATCTCTGCGCCTGAGGCGACACCCCACGTGGCGAAACCCGTAGCTACTGCACCCGCGCGCGGAGCCGGAGAGCCCAAAGATAGCAGCTGGGTCCGGGCACTGTGGGTTTCGCGGCGCACCGCGACGAGCGCAACTGGCTGTTCCGACGATTTGCCCGCGCCCATCATTCCATGGCGCCGGATCGGGGCACCGCGTAACAAACGGAGGATTACATCGTCGGGTGTTGCGTTGCCGCGCGTCCGCGACGGCACGTAGGTACTACTAGAACGCAACGCAGGCAAGGCAGGAGCGCGCTCTCCCAGCTGCCCACCTACCCGCATCGTTTTGCTGCGCGGCGGTTGTGGTGGGAGGGAAAGGGGGCCCCGTCCTGGAGGAATAAACGGCGCCTCCGGGTGCGTGTCCCCGGTGTCCGGTAGCGCGCGGCGGCGACGGCACGGTCAGCGGAACCGACGTGCCAATGATTCCCGTTGCCATTGTTCCCTTTCCCCCTCTCTTTCTCTCGGAAGCGGATCCACTTTCTCTCGTGTGCTTTGCTTATTATTGATCATCAGTAAGCAAGCAGTGACGCTGCTGTAGGCTGTAGCTTAGTAGGAGGGGTTCGGCAGAGTGGAGGGAGCTCGCGCTAGCACGTAGTACGAACACGAGCAATTGAGCTAGCGCGAGGAGAGTGAGTACGTGCGACAATAATTGCAGCGTAGACTGTTGGCGTCATCCGTGCACCGAGATTTTCGCTTATCTGGGCATTAACGTTACGTACGACCCGGACGCGAGGTGTCGGGCCTACGTGCTCCTGTGTGCCGCGGCCCATGGAACCGGGCCAACCTGCCTTTCGACGGAGCACGCGCGTTCTCGCGCCACGGAGTACGTTTGTTTGCATGTTGTGGCTAGTCTGTCGCCTCCGTTCCGTGGAGCACACACCGCTCGTGGATTCAACTCACAGTGGACCGAATCATTGTGAAAGAGACGGGAGGCGAGAGGGTAGTAGTGTGGTGCTCGCCTGCTGCGGCCTCGGAGTGAGGAGGAGACAGGCATCATTCAAGGGCGTGCGGCCACTGCCCTGACTCAGGCAATCAAGCGCAGAGGCGCTGCAAAAGCGGAAACGATCCGGCCCGGTCCACCACTTCCACCGCCCGAGCGTCCGCCAGCGATTGGTGCGCCGTCGGCCTTACGAACGTACGTGTGGGGGTGGCGCAGCCCTCACTTTCCCAGTTTCCCGCACCACCCAACAACCTGTTTCGACTAGCGCGGGCAGACACGACGGAGCGCGGGTATCAATGCGCCGTGGACATGGAAGACAAGTGCGATGCGTGGATAGAATTCACGTTTCCTGCCCGTTTTCTGGCGTTTTTACACCACGGCCAAGGCCAACCAACTGTTTCGCAACAACAGCACGGTCGAATGATCGCCAGATCCACTTCTACAATTCCCACCCAGTCCTAAAGGTCAAGGTGAATGACGAGCCACGTTTGTGCGGTGCGCGTGCTTCTTCTTGAAGCAAATGGGCCGACAGATTCATTTTCGCCCAGTACCGCAGGAGTGCAGCTTCCGATTCCAGTCTGTGCGCGTTATCTATCTGTGTGACAAGAAATCCCATCTGTGAATTCCACTGATCTTATTACATAGGGAGAGGGCCAGACAACAGCATTCAGAACAATCAAAAGCCTAGTAGAAATCACAAGAACTAACTTTGCCACCTAACATTTCTGTGGATTTCCACGCTTCTCATTGATATCTCTACACATTTCATTCCTTCGGGGAGTGTGCAACAACAGCGACGCACAGGCATGTAGGAACTACGGACTCTTTGGCGCTCTATAAAACCAGGAGGCCAACATCATGATAGTGCAGCATGTACAACATCAACCAGAGGTCCTGCAAGCTGTCAAATGTAACGGGAAAAAAAGAAACTCCTGAACCTCTCAATTCACTTTTACAGGAAGAAGAAGGGGGACCTCGTCTCTGTTCATTGACGGTCACGCAGTGAGTTGTCAAGCATTAAACTTCCACTTCATGTGCCGGCTATGCTATCTTTCGATGGGCTTGTACAGGACCACAGTTACGTATTTGGACTCGAACCTGTGGGTTAGACCAAGTGCCACCAGAGGATGGGCGCCCCAGCCCTTCTCGATGAAGAGGTGGTTCAGCACTATGTGCTGGGGCCGAGCACAGCTTTCTTGTGAGTTCTGTGAGTTAAGAACACCAAGATGGAGCTGCGATGGAAGTGCAGGGGCTCCTTTGCAAAGTCCTTGTCCTCAGGTGCCTGGAAGCTGTAGCTAGAGTCTGGAGATGGAGGCGGCTCGAATTCTGCCACACTCTCAACACTTTCAGGGACAAAATCCTGCACACACGATGCAAATATAAACAGGCAATGAATCAATAAACTCATTCAAACTTCTAACCGACCACAAAATGAAGACGATTACTACACTACAGAGAAGTTTCAAATCGAATTTGTTCGAGTAAACTACAGAAGTTTATGTAGCGACCTCTCATTTTCCTCTATCCTGATTCCTGGACCAAGGCTTTGTAACACATAACGAGATTGGACCAAGAAAATTTTATATTATACTGTACTTTCATTAGTGAAGGATGTCAGAAAAAAATGTAGTCCCTCCATTATGAAATTGCTGATGCTAGGACAGCTCTAGTTCAATTTTTAACTACAATTCTTGTCCTAATGACAACAATTTCAGAGCAGAGGATAATTTCACGCAATACGCTCTCTCTCTCTCTCTCTCTCTCTCTCTCTCTCTCCCTCTCCCTCTCCCCCTCCCCCTCCCCCTCCCCCTCCCCCTCTCCCTCTCCCTCTCCCTCTCTCTCTCTCTCTCTCTCTCTCTCTCTCGTGGTGCTCAAGCTCAACTCCTCAGAACAAAAGAAAGACTACTCACATTAACATCAAGAAGGTTAACTCCATTGCCCATTGAATCAGTTTCACACGGAAGATCAGGAAGGCATCTCCTTTCTCCATCTACAACAAATCTGTAACGGTAAATGCCGGATGGGAGAACTAGCAAAAGGGAATGATCTTTCCCTGATTTCTGCATGGCTTTCCTGCAACATATATAAAGTAACAATCTCATAATCAAGTTTATTGCAGCCTGAAGTTACAGCCCTGCATAAGGGAATCGACAATTAATTGTTATACCTTGATTTCCAGTTATCCCACGACCCTTCAACATATACACTCTTTCCTCCAAGGGTCCACACTATCAAAGCAGGAATTTCCTTTTGAGGGGGGCATCATTCTCTTCTTCTTGTTCATTCATCAATATCTGGTTGAATACTGGGGTAACATCAGCAGCTCTTTGGAGTGGAGGTACAGGTGTCTGCAATACAGGATTAGTCAATACCCAGATAATAATTCATACTTGACACATTTAATGTAACTAATCCTTTCTGAAAAATAGATGAAACAAAACTGATGGCAGAATATTTAATGTCACATAAAGATATTGCATCAAAGTAATCTATGTTACTTCAAGGATAAGATTCTATCAAAAAAAATTATTTTGTATCGTGAAATAACTATTGTATCTTGGAAGGAAAGATAAACAATAATTTCAGAAGCAAAGTACGGCCCAATTTCGCAGAAGAAACTTTATAAAAGATTTAGGATTGTTATAGGAATGCTACTACTCTGGCGTCGAAAAACCTCCACCAATCTTACTGCTGCGGATACCTGGTTCACACAAGTAGTTCAGGCAAATGTCATGCCATAGACATATTCATATCGCCCAAATAATTACCACAAGTGTGATAATAAGCAATAAAACGAAAAAAAAACACTAGGTTCTGCATCTGCTCTGTAATTCTTGAAGTCCAGAATTCAGAATATACTAAGACAAAGTGTACGCATGGACAAAGACAAAGATGCTATATGAATCCACTTGCAATATTATTGTGCGATAAAAAACACAAGAGGATATTGTCCTATTCTGAAGGAATGATGCTGACCCTTTAATAAGTAGTTGAAAAGGTTTTGAGTTAACTTAGTTTGCACATGTACATAACACCAGAAATTACATATGCTACTGTATTTGATAGTTCCCAAACAATATTAAAAGGATGCTACCTAAATCGACATTAGCAATTATTGCAAAGGAAAACGAACATCATCTTATGCCGTTTGGAAACTCTGAAGCCCCACACTTGATGCTATTCATTCTGCATAGCAAGATAGTCCGACTTAATATCAATAAAGTGAACACTTTATTGCTAAACTTGTCAGCCCACTTGAAACCCTATACCAGTTAATTTTCATATAATTTACTCATTTTTATATACATTGTTCATGTGGTTCAGAGTCCCCAACACATCACTATAGGAAGTTTGTGCTATTCGAAAAAATCAAGAGGTTGCTGAAAAGGAAAGACCATATGGTGACACTTTGAAGCTAGCTGGAAGAGCCCTGATTTGAAATTCTTTGATAGCGATCAAATGTGACATGCCACGAGATGCAGCATGCCAACATCAGCTGAGAACAAAATTATGTGGAGTAACAAAAGTCAGTTAGCACAATTGAAAGGAATCTTGTCCCTTTTATTTGTGGTTTAACCAATTCAATTGAAATGGATCTTGGAGGAATGAGTCGTGGTCACTGTACTAGACTACCAGCAGTGACACAGAAATTCACCAAATGTAAGAGCAAAGTTTGTGCCCTCAAAAGGAAAAAAAAAGAACAAAGCCTGTAAAAAGCAACATAACTATTAATTTTAGAAAAGGTGATCCTTCTTGGCAAATATTGCATGGTATAAACTCCAACAGAAATGGAAAAGCATAGTGACTGTAATACAGATCCAACTTGAGCAGTAAGCCGGTTTCGAATCATTTCTATTTGACTTGGACCTGTTCAACTTATTTTTTGGCTTGGTTCTTTATTTATTTTCATTTCGATTTTTCCCTCACTAGGATAGTTTAATGCTTATATACATTAACTCACTAGGCTTTAGTTGAAGAAATCTTGAGGGTATTTCATAGAGGCGGTTTAACATATGATCCTAGTAAACATATCACATCAGATTTGAAATTATCAGACCAAATAAAATGGAATGGATTCGTTTTTTAATCATTTCATCAGAAAGAAGCTTGAAACAAATACTTCCATTAGGCCAAAATATTAAGCCTAACCAACAGATTTAGATTTTTTATCAGGGACATCTCAGCAAGCTTGCTGAGATATTAAGAGTGCTTTTGTATTGGAGCATCATGACATAAAAACATATTCTCAAAGCGGCTGAAATTCCTGACGAGCTATAAATGGACACTTCAATAGTTGGTCATGAGGCAAGGCATGTATGCATCAATATCAATATGCAAGGGAGGCCTGACTTTCTGAGCAATATTTAATTGCTGATGTGCATAGAGGGTGAAAAGAAACCTGGCAGAATAAAATACTGGACAGAGCCCTTGTAACATCTCCCCCACATCACCATTCACCATATAAATACAAACTAGCACGAGGCCCAGACACAACCACTCTGTTTTATCAAAAGAAAACTACACAAAAGACCTCTAAAGTTAAATGACCAGTCAACAATTTGCGCATTCAACTAAATACACTCTTATAACCATTTATTAAGTATCCAACTACAATTTGAAAACAAGATAAGAGCAGTCTACGAACAGCCAATCAAAGCTGATCCGCATAATCCAACGAGTGACCACGGAAATGTTTGCCAGCAAGCTGGAGTAATTTGAAAAATTGACTACAAAGTAGACAGCTAATCATATAAATTATAAACCAGAGAAAGTCATGTATTCCTACACGCATAGCCACTAAATCCTTTCGAAGTCTTGGAAATAAAACAGTTAATCCACTAGAAAGTTCACATTAATCAAGAGCCAATTCGGACGATACCGAGTCATTTCCAGATCGCGACCACTCCTCTCATTGAGGCCTGACCGAACCTAACCAACCAAATCAGGGCACCACTTCGACATCACCCTACCACATCCTGGGCATAATACGCATCCAAGACCAAACGCTGGATCAACCCAACGAGAAACGAAACCAAGGAGAGCGGTGCGGGATCTCGTGATCTGACCTGGGGCACGAACATCCGCGGCGAGAGGGAGCGGCTGGGGCTCCCGGGCGGCGAACCGGGGCCGCCTCCACCGCGCCCAACGACGCCCACAGAGCCCGCATGCTGCACATGGTTGGCTCCCACGCTGCCGTATGACGGGAAGCCGCGCTCCGACGACCGGACCGATGAGTCCCCGCCCCCATCCTCGACGTCAGCGCCGTCGCCGTACAAGGCCGCGGCGTCCTCCTCCCGTCCGCTGGCGTTGCCCATGTCTTCCCCGCCTCCTCCTCCCAGCCCTGCGGCGGCGAAGAGGCGGCGAAATTACGGAGACGCCACCCGCGGAGCTCGCTGGCTTGGTGTCGCTGGGAAGGGGGAAGAAGAGAGGGAAGGGGCTGCGGGGCTCGTATTAATAACCCTCACTTTGCTCGTAATTAACCGCGTGCCACTGTCCGTACCCGGAAGCGTGGCGCCACACGTGAGCACGGTGCACGTGAACTTAAGACTAGTGACTTCTGGGTCCCACAGTGCTTGTTTGGTCCTCGGTGCAGGAGAATTTGGTGTTTGGGAGATATGGGCGTGCGTGTTGATATGTGTGGGTGACGTGGACCGGAGTCGGATGCCGGGCTCCCGGCACGCACGTTGGCGGTGACTGGGAGGGAGATCTGGGTCGGGCGCAGGTTCATTTGACCCGCAATCCACTCTCGTCCGAGTCATCCACGGTATCTTGAAGAATGAAGATGGCATTATTGTATGGGAAAATATTCGGTGGAAATCACATATTCAGTAAAATCGTGAAAACTCTCTCAAAAATATATTTAAAAGTTTTCAAAATTTCTGAAACTTGGTATACATGTACATGATACCATAGGAAACATGCACACAAAATTTGAAGACAAGATTCAACGTCATTTAAAAGATACAAAAATAATAAATCAAGAATATATATGAAGAAAAGGACAAACATGGTGAATTTTTTGTCCTCTTCTACGTGATTTGTTAATTTTGTATCTTTTAAATGATATTGAATTTTGACTTCAAATTTTGTGTGCATGTTTCTTATGGTATCATGTATGTATACTAAGTTTTAAAATTTTTGAAAAACTTTAAGTATGTTTTTTAATATGGTTTTCATGATTTCACTAAATAGGTGGTTTGCACCTAATATTTTCCCTTATTGTATTGGTGGAATGGTGGTGTCATTCTGACGTGTCATGTTGACAATACAGTATCTACTCGATATTGAGGTCCTGTTTGAATACAAAGTATTTTTTAGTTTTATAAGAATAATATGGTTTTACAAAATACCTTTGTTTTAAGAGGTATAAAAGTGTTTAAATGTAACAGGTTTGGCAGTTTTAAAAACCATGGTATTGATAAGAGTGCAACTATTTTTGAAGTTTTAAAAACTCTACTCCAGACCTCTTTTTTCTAAATCATGATTTTGGTTCACACTGACTTCTAAAACCATGGTTTGCACTATTACTTTGGGTAGCCCGTAGCCACCGTCTACAATTCATTTTACTCTTATCAGTAATTTGGAATTTGTAGAGCAAACTGCCGCATGAACAGCTTGTGGTGCAGTCCTTTGGAATTGGTTGCTCACCCCTCCCGTAGCTGGCCATATGTGAAATACAAAATCACAATGTAATTGATTTTTTTTAAAAAAATACTTTTATGCAAACATAGACACACTCACATGGACGTACAAGTACTCATTCATAGAAGAACATGTATGTACACCTTATGCTTATGAGTGTCTCCAAAAGGCTAAATCATTTTTAATCTTAAAATTCACAAAATCACTACAAACGTCTTGCTGTCACGAAATTGTTGAATGCCTTTAAAGAACAATTAGTTGTAAATACGATATTCATAATTCATATAAAAATTTGATTTGAACATGGGTTGGGTTCACCATTAAAAACTAACCAGCTACGCTCAGTTTGCGATTACATCTAGATTTTCTATGGACCATCCTTAATACTAAATTACCAATACATTTGATGACAAGCGGTAAATGTTTTGAGAACCTCAGGGTTCTCAAAAGAAGACTTGTTATCTCCTTGCGTATATCGATCCCATGATGAAGGATTGCAAAGGAAGGAAGGTCTAAGCATCATGTAATATTTGCCTTCTTTCTTTGTTTTCATTTTCTTTGGATGTGTTCTTCTAACTTGTGGGCCTTTGGCTTTATTATAGGACTTTAGGGTATCTTTGCTTAGTTTCGGCTGAATTACAAAATTCAGTTATGAGATGTACGAAAAATTGAATGGAGTGTTGCCGGATGATGATCCGACTGCCAAATAGCGAAGGGTGTTTCGATCGAGCTCATGCCTGACAAAACGAGACATCAACGTGCCATCCATTTCTTCTCCACTATATATTATTCGTTAGTTTTCTAAATTATTTATACTACTAGTGGATACCCGCCATGTGCCTTTGAATCTGCCACTACAACAGGATTCAAAATTATTGTTAATTTGTTATCGATGCATTATGTGTGTAGCATCTACAGTTTAGTTCACCGTTCAATACTTAAGGCAAACATGGATGATCATTATTAAGTTATTGTATTCCACTCGATTGCATCAAAAAAATTAAACTGATAAAAAGATGAATGATACTCTTGTACTTCACCACCTCCTCTTATGTGGACTGCAGGGAAAGGCCTATGTGCACTACTTCCTCAACATTGACATCGATATCCTTGACAACATAATCAATCACAATCACCTCAAGCATTGCTTCTACTCGGCTATTATATATAAAAAATGTGCTACTCATGACGCATCAATTGTGTGCGAATGTTTATAGAGGGGACCAAAGCAAACAATAGCCAAACTAATTGGGACGTGTCAAACTTTTTAGCATGGCAAAGTGTAGTAACCATCCAAACAGACCCTAAAAGTCTATGGTTTCGCTGTTGTGTTCGGGTTCAGTTAATGAACCGACAAACAATATTCAACACCAGGGCATCGATATTGGTTGTCATATAGCAAAAATTCTCTTAACACCTCCCAACTGCAGCCGGAAATACTATTTTAACAGGCACGATGTGTCACAAACAACATCCATGGAAAAAATTGCATCTGTTTTATATAAAATAAAAAAAAGAGGCCACAATATGATCACATCACAGGCTAGATGATACGATGATCCAGACGTTATAGTTGGCATCCAAGTATGCTGCCCGGCTATCGATCACACCAAGAAACCATGGTCTTTGGATTGAAGCATTCTCTGATTAATATCATCATTAATCCGGAAACATTAAAGCTTTCCAATCCAAATTACTTGCTTGAGATCAAGTAATGGAAATCACTAGATAAGTTTGACAAGATGAGCTATGAAGCTCTGATTAGGCACTATCTCTATCGGGGGATCAAGGACGCAGATCAGTTTACTCCCTCCACCGATGGCCACAGTCAGGGTTGCAGCACACAAAGAACAGGGTCATCCCCTCCTCCCCTCTTGCGGTTGCCTGCAGATTATACAGACAGGGCAGTGGGTTCAGTATCAAATTATTATTAAGCTGCGGCAGATGTTTAACAAGTGGATTCAGGTTTCTCATAAATTAAGTTTGCCTGACCAAGCGTTGGTAGACTGAGGTACAAGTTCTCATGATAAGTTTTGGTGGCACCACAAAGAAAAATAATCCACATGGTGCACAGTGCAGATAGTCCAAGTGAAACATGCTACTGATAAGTAGTAGCATAATTCAGAGAGAAAATGATATGCAGTGCTCACCTGGAAGAAAACAGCCTCGCCATGATTACATAATACACAGCGCACAGTCTTGGTTCTGGGAAGTGTTGGATCGGAAGCTACATCCTGCAGAACCTGCGTGCGCTCCCCAGCAGAATGGTGCACCTCGTTCCGGTAAACGCAGTTGTTGTCGGAGATCTCCTGAGCGAGTCAGACAACGAGAAAGAATTAGTACCTCCTGAATATTCAAGGACTCTTTGGCTGGTTCCAGATAGCAGATACAGAGGCTTCGTGCCTTTGTCTGATTTTATAAGAAAATAGCCCTTCATATGGCATTGCGGTATTGGTATGCATATCCAATTGTCCAAAAGATTAAGCACAGAAAAGAGGAGAAACCCTAGAATAGAATTTGGGGAACAGAGGCATCCAATGATATGGGAGCAAAGGGAGCCCATGGTGGTCGCAGGGACAAACCTGGTGCTCGCAGTTGCGGCACGCAAAGAGGAGGGCACGCCTGTCCCTTTCCTCCTTGGGGTACAGGATGTTGTTGCTGAAACAAAAACACCACCCATTAGGTCAGGTCAGGCTCGATCCGATTCCCTTCCAAAGTTCCAATGGAGTCAGCCTATCCAGAGATCCCATCAAACCACCCGAAAAAAGAAAAGCGATTTCATAGGAACGAACCACTCGCGGCAGAACTTCATGGTGCTCATGGCGGCGGCGTCTTCTTCTCTTCCCTCTCTCCGGCTCTCCCCTCCTCTCCTGTCGTTCGCCTTTTTGTTCCGAAACGAAACAGACCTTGGTGAAACAAACAACAAAAAGGAAGCAGCCCTGTTGCCCGTGTCCAACTCCGAGTCATAATATTTGGGCCAATTGGGCGTTTGGGCCTTGAATTCAAGGGCCCATGATAGCCTGCTTGCACCAAAATTCTCTACCACTATTTTTTGAATGGTCTATACTTATTTCTCAAAAAAAAAAAGAATGGTCTATACTTTTTCTGATAATGGGTGAAACACAGACTCTACATCCTCGAAAGTAAAAAACAAATCTTTATTACCATTTCATACAAAACACATCTCAACTGACCTCCTGACGCTTGGGCAATGTCTACAATGAACCCCCCAAAGTGCTCTTAACCATATAGAGATTCACTACAAGAAACATGCTCCTTTGACTTCAGCACAACACAAGGCCTGGTTGAATTTGAGTGGCGTGTGATAGCACCACAAACTAACATACACAAGTAGGGCACAAGCTGGATTGCTGGAATTAAAACTCAACCGATGGAGTCTGTATGCGCATTCATATTCCATTTTATTGTCAGCCAATTTTTCTAGTTGCTGGAAGCAACAATTATTGTTCAATGAATAATATGATGACATCGCTCAAAGTATGTATTGCTCATACTACCATATTATCAGTCAACCTAGCTACTTAAGTAACACCTATTTTGAATAAATACAAAATGAATAATTTATTACTTGCTTTCAAAATAGTGTAATACATATCACTAACAATTGTTATGAAGTATGAGAATAGCTCAGAAGACAACGGTTTTATTCATTTCATATGGGAGAACACGGAGCTCGCAGTATGATTTTATGGCTTCTGCTAGACACTGCTTCTCAAGGTTTTCAGACTTGACAACAAAGCTCTGTAACGTGTCTCTGTGAGAGACTCGTTCAACCTGCGTCACAACAAAAGGATAACGTTAGCCATTCAACAACATACTTGAACTTGGCAAGATTAAAAGGCATCTGATGAACTGTTTGTGAGAGACAGGCAAAAGGAATCAACCCTTGAATAATAATTCTACATCAACATGGACTACAAATGTTCGTCTGCAGGTTCACCAATTTGATACTGCTTATGTTAGCTATTATATATGGAAAGTATGAATACCATCTGCTCAATGATCGGACCAGAATCAAGTTCTGGTGTAACAAAATGGCTCGTTGCTCCAATCATCTTCACCCCAGCATTGAAGGCCTGAAAGATGTACCGTATTAGCAAATCTTTTCTTTCTTTATGCAATTTATCATTTTTTCACGAACACGCAGGAGAGTTGCGTATCAATATATTAAGAAGATGTAAGCGATTTATCGTCATGACACACTAAACAGAAAAATTGTTTGCAGGACCCTGGAAATGAACTGTAGACAATGTTCTACAGACAAAGTTTTTCGTTTAGTCCCATAGACAAAGTACCCTTTTCTTTGGAGAAAAATAAACAGAGCATACCTGTCTCGAAGGTTGCCAGCCTTTGAATGAGGGAAGAAGCCCATGATGAATATTGATAATATGTTTACCATATGCTTCGAGTAAGCTTTCAGACAATATCTGTGGGTAAAAATGATACCCGTCACATCACATACGCGCAAGGAAGTAAACAAATGGGAACTAAAAATGGCAAAACATATTAATTTACCTGCATGTATCTTGCCAGAACCACAAAATCAGTACCTTGAATCAATTCTAATATCTCTTGCTCTCGTTTATTCCCAGCAGTTGTTGGTAAGTAGTGATAGGGAATGTCATGACTATCCAGGAAACGCCTAACATGGTTATCTGGTGGTCGATCATGGTTGCTGTAGGGAACAAAAGTGAGCAAGTTTATTTTCTCTTGGAGACAAATTGTTTTCGGGACTAATTGTTTGTTGATCAATTTTAGTCCTTAGTCCATCCAAACAAGAAGACTAGCCGGCAAACTAATTATTAGACGGTTGGTAAACTAATTGTTTTTGTGTTAGTCAAGAGTACCAAAATAACAGGGACTAAATAAATCCAATAACTCATAAAATAATCAAAATACCCTTTATCTCTTTCCTTTTCCAGCTTCCAACAATTAGTCCAACTTCCAAACCGGATACCTAGCTAATAATGTTAGTCCAGACTAACCATTAAGTTTCATCCAAATAAGGCTCAACTCATAAGGACTAATAGATCCAATAAATAGCGAAATAACCATAATACCCCGTATCTCTGTCATTTCTCACCACGTCTAACTGTAGTTAAGGGGCAATGCAGTCTTTTCTCACAATTCGAACAAATAATTAGTCCGAGAAGCATAAAAGAAGAGCTTGGTCACCTTATGACGCAACTAATGTCGAGGGGAAGCCTGCCTTCTTGCCATCTGTACAACAACTCGAACAAACAATGTCCCTGGAAGTGGAAGCAAGACGAGGAGAAGGAAGTTGTCGTGTGTCCCGAAGATGGTGAAATAAAAATAAACAAAAGGCACGGGTGAACAACCTGCTTGGAAGCGAGGATCGCAATCTTGTATTTGGGATCAAGATCAGGTACCCGCACAATAGACCTTTGTGCATTGAAGCGGTTTGCCAAATCGATGAAATCGGCGCGGACCTCGTCGCGCGGCCAGAGTTTTGGGTTGTATGTGAATTCGCTGTGAGGAATAGGCGAGGTTGACTGATTGAGCCTTGTTGTATGTTTGTGAATTCAGAAGAAGACGATCGGGGCAATGCATCGAACATCTGACCTTCGGGAGTAGTAGACGGGCTTATTGTCGGGGACGAAGACGTCGACCCTGCGCATGTTGCCGCCGCGGGAGGCGATGAGGTCGGAGAGCTTGGCTACGATGCCCACCGTGTCGGGGCACTTGAAGAGGTGGATGCCGAGGAGGTCGCCGCGGGGGACGGTGGCGGAGAGCGGCCGCCGGGCGAAGGGCAACATCTTCTTCTTTCTCTTCCTGGTGGCGGCAGAGAGGCATTGGCAATCGGCAATCAGTTGCAGCACCGGATGGAATCCCGTGCATCCAATACAGTCCAATGGAGAACTGGAGTGGGATCGATAAGGACTTCTAGGTGGACCGCACTACAGTTCCCACCTTCGCCTGCTTTCCCAAAAATGCTCCCGAGCCAGATAGAGGTTCACTACAACAAACATGCTGCTTTAGAGTTTTCCCTAAGAAAATTC
Organism: Chloris gayana; assembly: GCA_031894775.1. Taxonomy (NCBI): domain Eukaryota; kingdom Viridiplantae; phylum Streptophyta; class Magnoliopsida; order Poales; family Poaceae; genus Chloris; species Chloris gayana. The sequence goes on from JAUNZO010005009.1 coordinate 58,717, forward strand.
TCTTCTTTAATATATATATATAGTTGTTCTGTTTGTTAGAATCTTTTCTTTTTTTTGCCTAGCTATTTGTTTTCTTGTTTCTTGAAAACAAGGGCATGTTGTTGTCCAGGCATGAGGGGTCGAAATTAATTGTCATCTTTGCTGAAGTTATCCGAACTCTTTAGGCATTGTGTTCTTGGATTCCAGTGTACAGTGTACTTTCAGCAAGTAAACCAATACGTGTAGCACAAGCCTATCTAGTATCTACCTTTATCTATGAATAAACATAACTTCGTATATCAGAAATTGTATTATGCAAATGCAAGATGTTGTGGGAAAAGATAATGGGTAACTGTTCCGATTGATTTTTGAAACCGTATAAATAATACTAAAACATTTGTGAATATATGTACCTTTTGCTTTTTTCTTTAACATTACCAAATGTCATCAGTCTATAAAAAACATTTCTAGCTCATTTGGGTTACAAAAGTATTTTTTTTACCGAAGTATTGGCACCTTGCTAGCTCTTTCAATAAATTCTTGTACTATGAATTGGTTGTTTTATTCATGATTCATATAATGGTGGAATATGTGTGTGTCGCACGCACAATTATTAGTTAATATATAGTTGTTATGTTTATTAATTTTTTTCGCTAGCTATTTGTTTTCTTGTTTCTTGAAGATAAGGTAAAGTATGGTGTATATGGAGGGGTTGTTTCTTATGCTTCTTGAAATGTAAGACATGAAACTATTCTGCTGGTTTTCGTTCTGAACAAAGGCTCAATTATTTGCTATGATTTCTTCAGTTTTTTACGAAGAAGCAGAGACCATAAATGGATCAATCGTCTTTGTTTCTTTAAAAGGAAAAAAACAAGATAGGGAGGGGTTGTTTCTTATCGCTTCTCCTTGAAATGTTAGATGTGAAGCATTTTTGCTGATTTTTGTCTCGAACCAAAGGCTCAAATCACATTTGTTGTGATTTCTGCAGTTTGTTTCTTCAAAAGAAAAGCTAAGATTAGCTCGATAGCACAGAAAGTTGAAGCATTTTTGCTGATTTTTTATCTCGAACCAAAGGTTCAAATCATTTGTTGTGATTTTCTGCAGTTTGTTTCTCAAAATAAAAATTAAAGATTAGATCGACCGCACAATACAGCAGGGGGTGAACACAGAGCAGAGGACGATATGGATCCTGTTTTTAAGAAATGATGATAATAAATAAATGAATGAATAGAGTATACATCTGGTATAACATACTGTATTAGTCGTAGAAGTACAAGATCGACTGAGCGGTGGAAACCCAAGATCACGGAGGAAGCATATATGCACGCACAGAAAAAATATATGGAAATACGTACACACGCTAGCTGCAGACAGTGCTCTCGGCACTCATGGCATCTGGAATTAATCTAGAGACGAGCGAAGGGAACCACCGATACTACCAGTAGTCCTGTCCGTAAAGCAGGGTCCCCGCCTGATCGTACATGCCCTGGAACGGCGGCGGCGCGGCCAGTCCGCCGGCGGCAGCATACTCGGCCGGCCGTCCGGGGCCGGTTGTCGCCGTGGCCATCGTCTGCGGCAGAGCCGGTGTCGGAGAAGCCCGGCCGATCGAGGAGTAGGAAGATGAGGAGGACGAGGACCAGGAGTTGTTGGAGGACGAGGACGGCGCGCCGCCGGCGTAGGCGAGGTCGTGGTCGGCGACGTTGGAGTCGCGGCCGGTGAGCTCCTGCACGATGGCGCGGAACTCCTCGGCGCTGGCGGTGAGCATCACCGGGCTGGAGATGTACACCACCTTGATCCCCTTGTTGCTCTGCCTGCCACCGCCCTTCCTGCCGCCGCCGTGGTGGTGCACCGGCGGCTTGGAGACGCCGCCGTTGTGGTGCTGCACGCCGAGCTTGCTGTCCATTTTTCGCGACCTCGATCGACTATACACTGTTCCTTGCCTGGCTGCTACGGAGGCCGTACGTGCCGTCGTCACAGCAGCAGACGATCAATCAATCAATAATCAAAGCAGCAAGCAAGATCAGCTTGAGACGAGATGAGGGGTGGTGTATCTGTGTCCGCCGCGCCTTATATAGGGTCGTGGCGCCGCAAGATCGTTAGGGGGGAGAGTGATAGCTTTTGTTCCTCTCCGGCGATTAATTAGCGCTTCCGTGGCCACGGGACGACGGGACCGCTGCAGGTTCCGGGAATCTGCCGCCAACCTGCATTATTTTTATTTATTCGGCTGGTCATTGGCGCACATGGCGTTTTTCAATCAGTATTTTCGGTGGTGGCGGTACGGTCATAGGTGTGACGGTTTCTTGCTTGCTATCGCTGCTCAGCTCGCGTTGAAGAAAAAAAGTTGGTGAGATCGACCGCGCACCAGGGTGATACTATAGCGATGGTGAAAGTGACGCAGAAGGTTCAGGGAAGATTACTTGTGCCTAAGGAGCTGGGCTCAAGTACTGTCGAAAAAGATTATTCGTGTCGCGTTGGAGCCCTACAAGAGAGTCATCGGTCTACCGGTCCACGTACGACTCGACACAAGATAAACTAATCTTCCGTTTGATTTGACATGGCGAGATAGCACCAGATGAGGCGGTATAGGGATGATGGACGTGCCACGCTCATGGATCATCGCTGCTGTGTCGGATTCAAATCCTCTGCACTGGCAACTAGCCAATGCGCATTGAGGGGCACTGTAGTGGCATTAGGGACTCCTTCCAGCTGTTTGATCGGAAATCAAAGGAGCATATATATCGCTACAGTGAAAGACAGAAAAAAATTCGTAACAGCAACAAGAACTACTGTGGCTACAGGAAATGAAACTGTTTGTGGCATTAGTTTACTGTAGTACTCACGAAATACTGTAGATCCTCTGCACTGAGTGAAGTAATGCAGAGGATATGTATCCTGCTGTGTCTATGTGCGCGCATCAGCGTATGTTCACATACAAACTTTAACACGCACGTGAGGGGGATCTTTCGCCCGAAGTCACTGAACATGTACGGAATCGAGCGATTGAGCTTGTGGAAGAAAAATGGATGGAAGCAATCATGTGGATGCGCGGCGTTTCTTGCTGTGTCCAAAGTCAATTTTCTTGTGTAAATCAGTTACTTTTTTCTTCTTGCGAAGATGTGTATTTACATCTGAGTGCTAGTAATTGTACTAGAATAAATGCGAACGTAATTGTGCTTCCTAGCCTGTTCGTTCACACACTGGTTAGCTAGCGCGACTGACGACTTCGATCTAAATTGATTACTAGTATCTGGGTACAGATCTGTTCAGCATATGCATTTGAGTTCGCGGAAAGAAAACGTCGTCGTTAGCATCGGTGTTAGTTGTCGCAGCGGTACGACGTGTGCGCAATTGCGCCACCATGCACTTTAGTCGCTGCACGATAGTTACAAAGATAAATTATGTTTCGCCGGAGCAAGTATTACTCAGTCCTGTCCCTCCTAGTTTATGTAACTACACTAGGTCAAACACCCATGCATGTGGGGGCTGGGTCTCGTTGGAATCGTGAGCAATTCAAATGTCTTCAAGTAGGTGTAGCAGGAATCATCATCAGATTGAACGCAACATACATATACTGCTTCTGTAAATATAGGACTTACCACAAGTCGATTTGGATTCCAAAGGCTAACCAGCTTCGATGATGACGCATGCAGTGATCAACCGATCGAGATCGGCGCCACCTGTCCTCCAACCGTCGTCGGAGGAAGCGAATGTGATCCATCCAATCAATCAGAAGCAATGTGGATAACAAATTATTATTTCTGGTCCAACATCACGTCTCCATTAACAAATCGTGTGCTCCTCCATTAACAAGAGCTGGCAAGTCATCAGCTCTCCATTTTAACAAATCGACGAAGTCAACAAGAATGCGCTTTAAGAGCGATCGTCCTCTGCGTTGAATTACACAACATCACACACCGCAAGTTGTATATATGCTACATATAGATGATCTCTTTTATCCAACACCGTAAGTTTATACACCGTGAGAAGAAATAAACTCTTTCAATTCCAAATAGCACCGAATTAGAATCCTTATTAAACAGTGACGTAAGTGTTGGCGCAACGATCCATGACGTCCGCTGTCTTCCATCGTCTCAGTATTATATGCCAATTAAGCAACGAGAACGACTGAACACAGGCAGGAAGAAGACAACTAAAGTGGAAAGAAGAGAGGGGCAAAGTGGCGGAGGGAGCGACACACACGCACGAAAGGCGTGCTATCTCTCCAGCATCCATTTGCACCGGGAATTTATTGACGGATGAGGAAATGTGAAAGAAAGGTGAAGGGGTGAAATATAATGCCCTCTTGCAACCTGTAGCGATCGATCTCAGCGTTTGTCCACTCTTAGTCAAGGCCGCTATCCTTATCTCATCGCACGCAGCAACTTATAGTGCAACTGTGTGCAGGGAGTGCGATAGTTTGTCACTGTAAACGGATCTAGAACCACATGCACACACTGGATATTTTTCCGTCTCTTCGATCTCATTTCTCTATCTGCCCCTCCGGC